>JAIPRM010000099.1:0-50456 GCA_025469315.1 Stegophylla sp. TES_Ste_2020 | reverse complement strand
AAAAAAAAATGTTGGACATTTTTCTAACATTTTTTTTCTCATTTATTTTTTATATTATTAACTTCCTTCGTTCAGAATCGTTTTATTGAAGAAATGATTTATCGTTTCTTTAAAATTCAATACACCCCGTCAGGAGAATCCCACCCGTCGTGCGAAGAACACCCATCTTGCGAAGTATGTCCGGCTTTTTTTATTTATTTTTTCAATTTTTTTCTTATCGCGTTAAAGTCGAGTTTGTTCAAAACGAAAACGGGGTCAATCGCCGTATTCTCGTTCTTCTCGGATTCCACTAATTTTATATGTATATGTGTATACTCGTGTACGACTGAACGACCCGAAGGGTGCGATAACGGTTTTTTTTTATTTTCATCTCCGGACGGCTGATCCTTAAATACACGTATACAGCGTATACCCGTCGCATACTGCAGCAACAGCAGCAGCAGCAGCAGCGGATCGGTTAAAAACTCAATT
Source organism: Stegophylla sp. TES_Ste_2020 (assembly GCA_025469315.1). Classification (NCBI taxonomy): domain Eukaryota; kingdom Metazoa; phylum Arthropoda; class Insecta; order Hemiptera; family Aphididae; genus Stegophylla; species Stegophylla sp. TES_Ste_2020. The sequence goes on along the minus strand of JAIPRM010000099.1, from coordinate 49,985 downwards.
TTCCGAATGACCAGTTGCCCGTGAAGGGAGGAAAAAAATATCAATTCTCAAAGAGGGTTCTTGTAAGAAGATTGAAAACGAAATCTTTTCTCCTTAATACAACGCACAATGGACCTCGTACACAAACTCGGTTGACAGCTAATAATATAACGACTACGACCCTCGAGATGTCTCGCAAAAAAAAAAAAAAAAAAAAAACCCGAGGTTTAAAGTAAACACGTATATATACAATATATACACATACATACAATATTTTGTGTACACAGACGCTCGCAGTATACCTGAGATATTACGCACACAATTTTTTTTTTTCATCAGCCCCGACAACAACCCGTACGCCTATTTAATTTTACGAGTGTGTGTGTGTGTGTGCGTTGTTGTGTATACGTATTTACCGTGTAGATATGTATATACATGTGTGTGTGTGTGTGTGTGTGCATACGCGCGTATATTCCAATGGGCATTCCGGTAATGATACGCTACAGTCTAATTAGCGGTGAAATTTACATACCGATGGTCGTTTCTAGTGCCCACGCATCACGAACTACACGGTTGTTGTACCTATTATTTAAATTTTTTTTTTTTTTTCGTTATTAGATATTATTATTACCTTTGTTATTTTATTATTAGCATGTGTGTGCTAGCATGTGTGTGCTATTATTAGCATGTGCTTTTCTATGTTTTTTGGTAGTTGCCAACTACTTATTGCAAAAGTTCGAAACGAGACTGCCAGCGTACGTGTACGGATTAGAGTATCGATTCCATTTGGGAGAAAGAGTGAGTGAGAGAGAGAGAGAGAGAGTCGACGAAATAAGAAAAAATAAAATGAAATAAAATAAAAACATACGAGCGCGCGCGTAATTACCACAATGTGCAGTGTACAGTACTACGCGTACCTATAGAGTTCGTGATGCCGGGACGAGATAATGGCCGAGCGTGTGTGTATATAGAAGCTATTAATTTGGAAAGGAAAACAACAGCCTACTTATATATCGTGAAATCGAATACGAATAAGTATAATATACGTGATCGAATGTGTAAATAGTGTAAATAAAAGACTGTCCGTTGTCGTCGTCGTCGAACAACGTCAAGGTGTACCTATATAATACAGTACATTAGAATATAATATACAATAACTGCAGTACGCGAGTGTTTGTGTATTATATGAATATTATGTATAATGTACCTAATGGGCGAGACGAGGTCGTTGAATGTATTTTTTTTTTTCTTAATTTTTTTTTTTATTTAATTTTGGCTTTCACACTGCGAGTGCTCGACGCCGTGCACATAGCAACAGCGCACGCGCGGCGTGTGGTTAAACGTTTTCTTTTTTTTTTTTTTTTCTATTCTATCATCGACCCCGCGACACACCTTTTAGCCGTGTATACCTATAACGTAATTAAAATCAAAAATAAAATAAATTTTTTTGACTTTTGATCGCGCACCGTATGATGCCGCCTTCGACCCCACACCTCCGGCCGGACACCTGTAGTATAGACGTCGATCGCTAAGAATAAAAAGAAAAAAATCATTTCTTTCCGATCTTCCAGTGGATTTATTAAGAGGACGCTACACCCGTGAGTGTTGTCTTCGTCTTACCAACGTACAACATAGTAAATTCGCGTTCAGCGAAATCAATATAACATCACCAACTTTAATATCAGAGTAAATTGACTTATTATCGAAATTAAAGATGAGATAATTACCTGTGTTCCTACGTTGGTTTTTTAAGATATTTCAATTTTCAAATAAGATGCCTAAAACTTCACAATTTTAAAATGCATATAACTTGCTTAAAAATTTAAATATCAGAAAAAAACAACGTAGGAACAAAGATAATGATCTTATCTTCAATTTTTATAATGGGTCAAAATCTACTGTAATATTAAAACTGGTGATGATAAATCGATTCCGTTGCACTCGGAATTTTGCTACGTTGTACGTTTGTAAGACGAAGACAACACATACGTGTGTAGCGTCCTCTTAATATTCGCCGCGTTTTATTCGTTCACGGCAGTAAAAAGGCCATTGCGTAATATGCGTGTCATAATAATAGGACGGAATAAAAGCAACGGACACGAGAAAACTCGTCGTTTTGACGCGGCGGCTCTCGTTGTGACAATAATTATTCGTCGGTCTGAGGCGGACGACGAATCGCAACATATTAGGTCGATCGAAACGCGTTAAATAATAAATAATAAGATACGAATGCATACGGCTCGGCACGCGCGTGCGTCATTATCGCGACCGGAGATCGCTAATATTATTATAATATTAATGTATCGTTGCGCGTTCTCATTAGTCTGCAGTCAGACCGCCGCGGTGCGACACCCGAGGAGGTCTCTCGTATATAATAATAATAATATTGTCTGTTCCGAGCCGGGTATATATATATATTTTTATTATAATAACACAACGGAGTTTTTACAATAATATTAATAATAATAATAATAATAATAATAACGACGACAACAGTCGTAATCTAGTCATCCGACACACGACTATTTCGGCCGCGAAACAAATTTACATTCGTCATATTTCATTTTTTTATCTATAGCGTTTGGTTTCAATCGCAATGAACGATATCACGACCCTTAACTTAGAAACAGCGTTTACTGTAATCGTTTGAAAATTCAATCTAAAAATTCGCATCTCTTCACGCTAAACTATATTCGATCAATTCCTTTCGATTGTACGCGACAATTCATAATTTACACTATAATATACGTTCGTTCGTAAGTATATTATACTCGGGGTCAAAACTATAGAATTTTTTTCGTTTATGTACGCACAATTAATAATCGAGGCTCGGAAATTAATGCATTCGTTTATTTGTTCGGCGAGTGAATGAAATAAATCTGGTTCGTAACACACTTGTTTGATTGTGTCTAGATTTGAAATTTAAATATTTTCTACTTAAATTTAAGATTATTTTCCTAATACTGGATATTTTTGAATTTCGTAATATTTCTATGGCATATTGAACAGTTTTTTTTTTTTATAATTTATGCGAAAATAATATTAATCAATATTTTTAAAATTAATCTACTGCGCCTCTTTTTGGCTACATCCTCCATGTATTGTGTACATATTCAGTATGCAATCTAGATAATAAATTAACTCCTCAGATAAGATACAGATAATTCTGTTAAAATTATCCAGATAAAGATAAAAGAAATAATTTTATCTAATTAAATTATAAATTTATTTATATTAATTTAATTTTTGATCAATTTTTATCGTAACAAATATATTTTTAAAAGTCGATTTTTTTTTTTTTCGAAAATCTGATTTAGAAACACTGATAAACATATAACATATAACATTCATTTATAACAAGTATTTTACTGGAAATTATAACAGAATTTTACCTTTGATTTAACGTCAGATTCTCATTTAGGCATTACTTATCTAGGTAGTTTTAAACACTGATCGTATCTCGTATACATTATGTCGTACAACACAAGTATAATATTATTATTATTACATATTGTACATAACTACATAATAACAATTGATTTTGTAAATACAATTTCGTTGTAGTTATTATTGTTTTTTTTTTTTTTCTGTTTCACTATACTTTTTTGCATGAATGTAAAATAATAAACGTTCGTGTGTATGCACGTGTGTGTTGCAGAAGGACGAGAGTGCGTGAACTGCGGAGCCACGTCGACTCCATTGTGGAGGAGAGACGGCACCGGACACTACCTGTGTAATGCGTGTGGCCTCTACTATAAAATGAACGGGCAAAACCGGCCGCTGATTAAGCCCAAGAGACGTCTGGTGAGTAATATCGCCACCATTGTTTGCTTTTGGCGCTCGTTATAATATTATACGAGCGCATGTGTGTGTGTGTGTGTGTGTGTGCGTGTATGTTCGCGCACAATGAAATTATTGTTCTATCGTATATTATGTTTATTTTTTACCCCGACTCCGAGAAATCTCGCGACGCGGAATTTAGACGCGAATCACTTGTGAATGGGGAGGGGAGGGAGGGGAAGGTTGGAAAAAAATCAACAAAAACAAATATCAACTGGTATTATACGTATACATACGCGTATTGTACGTGAGATGATACGTGTTTTATTTAATTATAAATTGTATACGTTCCTCAGCTTTTTTTGGTCAATAATTTCGACCGGCGTATATACAAACACACACGTGTAATGGCTATATTCTTCTCTGTACACTTTGTATTTATTGTGTTTTATCAAAATTGATAATGATAATGACGACAGTGTTTTTACGACTAAAAAAAAAAAAAAAAACCGAAAACAACCAAAGCTCTAATTAATACTGTCGCATTTTAATAATCCAATTATTTCCCCCCGCGGATAACGCGTGATCTGAATACGAACGATTTTACTAACAAATCGGTCTATCCTCGCACACGTGCAAGTTTGTTTCAACAAAAACATTGACGATTTAAATCAGTGGTTCCCAAAGGTGGGACGCTACCGCCCCTTTGTGGGTATTTACAATATTGAGGGGGGCTCTAAAGCAGACGATTTGAATTATATTTCTTTCTACAATTACAATTATCAAAAAAAAAAAAAAAATGCATCAATTTTCACTGATGATCAAGCCAAATGTAATATTATACAGAATTATATTGTAGGCGTGTAAAATGTATATATGTATATGTAGATAATAAATATACGAAAAGGGAGATTGGAGATCTATTGAACCATATGTCATTTTATTAGTAGGAAAACATTAATGCAGTCATTAGTCGCTAAGGTGTTTTTTGCATAGTTCTTTTATAACGTAAGTGAAGTCGGTATAATTACATTTTTAGTAGATATTTCATAATAGTACATAAGTAAACACATTTGTCTCGTATGATTAAATACATTTTTTTTTTCATATAAAAATCAAATAAGTTTATTTGTTTTTTTAAAAAAAGTTTTAAGTAATTTCATCATCCATGGGGTGGTGTGGAAGTCAAAGGGGACGTCGAGTGAAATAAAGTTGGGAAACGCTGTTCTAAATTCAGATTAGCAGTGTGTAAAAAATTAATGTTTGGCGAAAGTGTGTGCACATAGGTTGTGTTCACGCGTCACACTCGAAATATTATAATATGATCAGGACGGTGATACGCGACATGATTAACGCGAAAAATTATAATTATTTAGCATAGTCCGTTTAGTAGTGTGTAAACCACGAGACCGTTTGTCCTAATTTATTCGGAAAACGGACGGAATTTCGATGGACACGCAAGCCGCGCGCAAAAAGCGAAAAAAGTTTCGAATTATTCGCCGTGAACACGCCACTCCGCTTTTGGAAATCGTACAACGCCACGTTTCTTGTCCGGTGAGTCCGGCTGTACGAATTTCCGTGCGTTTCGACCGAAATACATAATGATTATTAGGACTTGGATTTATATGTATGAAAAAATGTAAACAAAACACACACACGTTAAATAGTTTTCAAATGAGGAAAATACAATATACTTCTCATATTATTCTCGTAATAACACTTAAACGATACTTTATAGTCTTCTTGTCTACAATAAGCTGTCATGTACATTCTCAAATTTTTAAATTTGAGTGTTTTACGGTTTGGTCTTAAAGCAAATTCTACTGTCTTTTCAGTTTCCTACGAATTATGTCTAAAAGAATGAATTCGATTTACAAATAGAAACCCGTTAATTCCACGATGAACGTTCCGCGATTGATTTCCAACAAAGTAAATCAGGATTTGTATTCAATACAATACGCACTTTTGTCTTCAAATATCACTTGTATTGGTCCTTGGACTTGTTCTATTATTTTACCGTCTCTTCTGTGAGGCCTAAACTTTGAATTAAGGTCATTTTTCGTTTTTCCAACTGTTAACGATAAAACACTAAACAATAAAAGTACAGCGTACATTAATAAATCGCTTTTCACAATCATACGTACAAATCGAACTCGTATCGACCGGAGATTGGATTTAATAATTGATATTAATTTATAAACACAATTTACAATCAATTTTAAAGCAAACACCCAAAAATTTACCATATATAATTTCGAATAATTTCGGAATGTAACAGATCATGTAAAAATATATAAAATAAAACGTGAGCTTGTTTTGCAAGAGGAATATAGTATTGGTATAGTTTGAGCAATTGCCTTTTATCCGCGGATTATCCGAATAATGTGGAGATATGTTATTATCTATAACAAGGGTTCTCAACCTGGGGGGCGTGAAAATATTCACATGAAACCACAGAATATGAAAAGGTTGTTTATGGTTATCTTTATTTTGTTTTTTGTAAGTAGGTATGCGATTGTCGGTCATCATTGTGTAACAATTAACAATATTATTTTCAATAATTGAAGAATATTATTAAACTATTTTATTCAAATTAATATCCAACATTAATAATTAAAGTCATGATGTATTTATGTAATATAATATATATTGTATATAAAATAGTATAATGAGCATGAATCTCAAAAGATTGAGAACCCTTGATCTATAATAATCGATTATACATACTATTGTTGTCTAGGACTATTAAAACACCGCGACCTCGTGGCCGTTAATTATTAATCAATAATTACTAATTGTCTCTACGTCGAATATTTCCGCGACACTAGTACACCCGCGTTTCGACTTTGCATACGTACCACCCCTACATCGCGTGCGCCGTACGCGGACATTCTGACACTATCCGCGAGTGCATCGTTTTTTTTTTTCGCCCCGCGAGTAACGTCATTATGTACCACGTGGCGTGGGCGGGTGGGTGTAGAATATATATAATATATATCGACCAAACTGGCTTTTTTTTACTACTTTTTTTTTTTCATTCTGTTCAATCTCCGCCACGACGAGAAAGACACGGGTGGACGACACACGCGCACGCGCAGAAACGTACGCGTTATATAAAAACGAATAAACTACGGGGAGAATGAAAAAAATAAATAAAAAAAAATAGGAAACGTAATCATCATCGCGAGCGTTCCGTCGAAATCAATGATTTTTAACCGTCACCACATCGCCGCCGCCGCCGCCGCCGCCGCCGCCGCCACTAACGCCCGCCACGTCAGGGGTCCGCCCTCGTTTCTATTGATTTTTCCATCTACCTACTGCAACAGTGTGTGTGTAATGTACAATTTATATATTTTACTCGTACAACGACGACAATAGATGTGTATAATATACACGTAGAAACCATCCCCCACTCCACTCCCACCCATCTACCACGTACCATCGGGTCGTCGTCCCCTGTAAGCGCATATAATATATATATATATATATGTGTATGTTTGTGTATTTTACACGCGCACGAATTCCCAACCGGAGTGGGATTGTGTGGGAAAAGCTGCTTCGAAAATAAGGGGTGACAGCTGCGACCGCCGCTCTGGCTGGTGGTCGTCGGGGAGTAGCCATGTTAAAAATTTCAGGAAAACGTGTCCCCTTTTCGATTCGTATGGTTTTTCTCCGTTCTAGCCCCACTGTTTGTAAATTATATTACAGAACAATACACAATACGACGCGTGTATCTGTAACCGGTTACCGGGTAACCCCTCACGTTCGGTATCACGCAATGACGTTAATAATAATAATACGTAATAATTGTTATTATTTATAATAGCGTTATTCGTCATACCGCCCCACCCAATCGGATTATAGTGCGCGCGAGATGGTAACGTCGCGGCGTGTACCTACGCGTAACCAAGTGTTGCGATCCTAATGACACGTCCGGGCGGTCACGAATAATATTCGAATAATTAGTCACGGATGAGGTCGTCTGGAGTCTCGGATAGAATTAGATCACCGTTAATATAGATCGGCCGTGTATAGACCAAAGCCACTATTCTCAAATTTCGCTGGTGTCAACACGTTGATTTAAGCGAATTTTTGAATTGAACATATTGTGTCTTCTTTTTGACCTTATAGTAAATTTATGAGCTCGAGACAGTCTACAAATATTTCGAGTTTGTTGATCGTTGCAAAAATGATCTAAAATTTTCTTTAACCGGACCTGTGAAAGTGATTTTCGCATTAATATTAGCAATAAATAGCAAAAATAATTTTTAAAAAATACAAAAACCTTTAATAATTGTGCAAAAATATAGTCTAAAAACTTTTGACGTCATACTCTTTGAAGTAAAACACAGATTTATTAGATAGCTTACACTATATAGGTTCTACCTTTTTTTGGTGTGCTATAAACAGACATATGTTTAGTATTTGTTCGTCGTTCTCGACCATTCATCAATTTTCATTAATGTAAACATAACATCGAACATAATTTTCTTTTTCGAACTGTCCACAAAATATCTAATTCTAGATACTCTTCTACAGCAGCCTCGAATGAAAATTAAAGTATAAATTCGAAAAAGAAGAAGGAGTCATTAAATTGACTGATACAATTTGCAAAAAAAAATGCTTTTAATGATTTCGAATTTTAATCGTATACAATCGTCCGGATATCGAATTCGACGACTCTAATGCACATAGATATTATTATGTCGTTACGTTTTAACAGAATCAAACGCAGTATAAAAACTACATTTTCGTCGTCAAACGACCGCAGACGACGTGAATATTATTATGCACGCGCGCGCGCACCATGTATGTATAATATCAGTGCGGTACAAATTTGTCTCGTCCCGTGCGTCGTCGTCGGGACCGTTTTTATTATAATAATATAATTTGTTTGATATTATGCGATTTTCTTCCATAGGCGCGCGAGCATAATACGATTTTTACATTATGTTCTACACACGCCGCGAAATCGGTTTATAACCACCGACGACGACGAACCACGTCCTCCTCGTACGGCTACCGCGTCACCCGCCACCAGTCCGCTGGTCCGTGATCCGACTTCAACGCCGCCGACCGAATTTACATATAATGGGAGCACCGCTGTGCGCTACATTATGTACATAACGCGTAAATAATAATAATAATAATAATAATAATATAATACAAAATATATTATATATTTTGTATTATATGTGATTTGTATGTACTATATACATGATGTAATATACATATATATAGGTAACTGTGGGCCGGAGAGCAATAATGTGCTGTAATATTTTATAATATCGTATCGCGTGCGCAAAGCGCGAGCACACAACACTTTCGGTATAAAATTAAGTATCCGAAAATATGAATTATTATCGCGTCGTGTGACCGCACCTCCTGGTTCTTATTTTATTTTCGCACTCGTGTCAGACGGTACTTGCACCGCGTCGGTTTCTTTCGCTTTCTTTCTGTTTTTTATTTATTTTTATTTTTTTTCGAATTTGTTTACGCGCTTATCGCCTCGCGTTTTCGTCTTAAATACCGCTGCGGCACGAACGAACGACAGTGCTCGTGCCCGACAGCAGGGGTGCCCAACTTGGGCCTGCGGAAATTTTGTTTTATACTGCACGTCCGAGAGCGATGGAAAAGCTCAACTTGAAAATCCAGAAAATATCGAAACCTCTTCAAATTTTTATTTGAAAATAATTGTAGCTCTAAATTATATTGCTGAATTTTATGCAAATCTTTCCAAAGACGATTTTCAAGTTGTCTTGTATGTTCAACATATATTTTTGTGACCAAGTATGTTGAACTATGAAAATGAATAAAAATAAGATTCGATCTCGCATAACATATGGATATATTCAAGAAGATTTTTTTTTTTTTTTTAAGCAAATTCTAACAAATTATAACCTAATGTTGATGCTCTTCGCGATCAAAATCAATTATAATAAAATTTGTATACTATTATTATTATTTGTAATAATTAATTAGTCTCATAACTATATAATAATAATATGCTTATTATACTGGTATTATGTGTAATAAAAAAATTTAAAAAACGTGATCAAACCCGTTTAATAAGGTTCCTGTTCCTTATTTTGATTTAAATTTTAAATGAAAATTTGAATTTATCACCGCTGTACTATAATAATAATACTAATAATAATATAGTATATTAACGTGCAATGTATATATTTAATAGCGGCCGAACAACAAACGGGCTATAAAATAATATTTTAACCGCAAACCCGACGGAGCGTATCGTCAATGGTTTTAATTTAATTCGTTTATTATTTTCTCCCTCGTCGTTATTATAATTCGATGTGTTTAATACGTTAAACGCGTATATTATTATATGGTAGTACTCAGTAGCATACGTCGTAATAAAATATGCTATAGTTATTGCACTTTGTGTAAACCGATCCGTTTGAAGTGAAAACCGATGTCTTAATTATTATCGTTGTACCAGTGGCTGTGACGGTACAAATAATGTCGTGTGTCCGGTACGAAATATATCATTATCCGCGGGTGAGATTTTTCTTTCGCTCGCAATATTATTCCTTTCCTTTTGGCAGATCTATACTCCCGTGCGCGTATAACATTATATTATTTTGTACATAATTTCGATTTAATAACTCACGTGCAGCCGATCATCGCGAGCAAATAATAATAATAATAATAATAATTATTATTATTATTATTATTATTATTATTATTATTATACGACGGGTGGTTTCGCGCGCCACGCGGTCAGGTCAGAATTCCCCTACCCGTTTCCCGCGAGTGTCGTGTACGCGTAATATATTATACGCCATTAATCAGCCGAATATTATCGTCCGAACCTATTATTCGGTCGCACGTTTACTTGTATAATATATACCCGTTCTTTGGGATCGAGGGGTAGCAAAAAAAAAAAAAACACTGCGAGAAGTGTCGTAGCGATTTCGTCTCCGGATCGTTCGAAAACTTTCGTCCAGAAAATTATCCCGAGGGACGTGCTTTCCAGCTAAGGTTACCAGACGTTCCGTACAATACGAGAACGTCCTGTCTTCCAGATAATTCTCTTCGGGATACCAAAATGTCCCGTTTTTCAAAAAATGTCCCATACAATGAAATAGAATATCTCTTTGATCCTTAAAATATCATTCACTGTTAAAAGTTATTCATTTTTCTAATAAATATGACACACAATGATCATGAATTTCGACAACCAATTTGTTTTTTAAGGTATCCCATACTCGTATTTTTATAATATTATTGTAATATTTATTTTATAATTTATGGTTAGTTCAAAATGTTAGAACACAAAGTTGTTTTTTTCTTTTTTAATTATTTTATTAAGTTTAAAAGAGCAATGTTTAAACTTTATTTCGAATACGTTTTTTTATCAACATATTCTGTTGAAATATTATTCAAACATAATAAACGATTGATATAGAAACTAACAAAAAAAAAAAATTTATTTAAAAAATGATAAGTTGTTCGGGCGGGTGGTAGGGAGGTGGACATTGTTAATTTTTCTCGTCCCTTATTTTGAAATCTAATAATTCGCGTGCATGGTTCAATTTTCACATGATGACACGTCGACCGAGGTTAATAATAATCGCAATAACTTATATGTAAAACGCCAGTGTATCGTTATCATAATTATTGTACACGACGTTGACGCGTCATGACGCCTTATGGTGGTGACTTATAATAATACGAGCGTTACTGAGGCGAACAATCCGATTTCACCCGGACCGCCGTTGGTCCAAACCGATTCAATTTCTACACAAGTCGGTTTTTCTCTCGTTTTCGCGTTCGTTTTCCCTCGCGATAAACTCTACTCAACCGGTGCGTACAACAATATCATACGTACACCGCGATTACGTCACACAACGCGTGTAAATAATGGACGTTTAATTTTTCATACAGTTTCGTTCCGTACGGCCGAGCGGAGCGACGGGGAAATCTTCGCGGTTTTCACCGCGCACAAAACGCGTACGCGCCCCACAAAACCTCTCACGTGTAATAACATGACGCGCACGTCGTAAGTCACTCGAGTCCCGAGGCCGGCCGTTTTCGTCGGGTGCGCTCCGGCGGCGCTTTTACTTTTCGCGCGTCTCGTTCCGCCGCATTTGATGACGATAATAATAATAATAATAATAATAATAATGTTATTATTTATTATTATTATTATTATTATACATGTAGATTCGAATTCGTGGAAGGCCATCCTTAGTAGAAACCTTAGCAAATCCGCCAAATTATCAGGTGTAACAGCACATTTCGTGAAAATTACATTAGAAAATTTTCATCTTTGTCTGACTAACCAGTTTTTTTATGTCACACGCTCGCAAAAGTTCATGTTTTTTTACTGGAATAACATCAATGTTGAGCATTATCAAGAAAAATTATCTAGATAAATAAATTGACCGTCTAGTTAATTTCGACGATTAAAGAAATAATTATCTCTTTATCTTATCTGAAATAAATAAAAGTTTTAGCTTGACGAATTTTCAATTTTAAAAATGATATATGTTTTTTGGATTTCGAGAGGAGCGAAGAAGTTAGTGTTTTTATAGTAATGTTTATTCGTATTTTTTTCCGTGAACACATTTTCGTATATATATTATCCTAACATGATGACCACCAACTGTTTCAGACAGAATTTAATTTAGATGGTACTTTAAACAGATCATTTTTTGATATTCTCTATAGTTCTTCCAAAATCCAGGGAAAACTATCCAACACTTGACAAAAATGGATTTAAAACTTCTTTTTTTTTTTTATCCAAACAAAAATAGATTAAAATAGTTTTCATTTTCTCTTTTTCATCAGTTAATTACCATTTTACGTTTTATCTTTATTTTACATATATTTTTACTAGTTATCTATTATTTTTCTTGAGATAAATTTTAAGTTATTTATGAGCAACACTGAATAACATAAGAGCTCCAGATAGAGAATTTGATTTCCGTATTAGTCCACTGTTAATCTTTGTATTCACTATAATAATAGTATAATAAAGTATAAAAATTGCATTATTATTTATCATCTAAAACGTGAAGCAGTGAATTTTAAAGAACAAAAAGGCGTGGTAAAATTTTACCTTCCTGCATATAACAGTAAATCTTATTTAATTCATTACATTCGCTCACATAATTTAATAAAAAATTATGTGACACTCTGCGTACGGCCCACGTTTATAAGATTCGCACGCGGGCACGATTATAATATTTTAATAACAATATATGAAATTCCTAATTTAACGTTATCGGTTGTATACGTATAATATATTATTTACAGAGATGTATTTCGTGGGTTTGATTGAACTAGCACCTGCTGTTAAATGATATTGGAAAATAACCGAATATGACATCGCACCTAACCTACCAAACACCTGCGACCAAATCTATAATATGTAATAGAACTGCTATAATTTTATTGAAAAAATTTCGTCGACCTAGTTTGTCCGAATAACGAATAAATTCGTAACATTTGCAGCACGAAATGAAACGTTTCCGCGCGTTGGCTTATGATATGAATCTCTCGAGCGGCGGAATTGCACAGCAACAACTGCTGGTCATGAAGTTTTTTTAAATAACTAATCCGCCGAATGTAACATTTGACGTGACAGCTATCGCCTGTCGCCGCCTTGTACTAATTGCGCGTGACTCATGTGGTCTAATACACATCTCAGTTTGCCACTGTTTGCAGTGCAATAGAAATTAAAAAAAAAAACAAAACAAATTCCTCGTGTCCGTTTTCAATTGCAATCAGACAGAGTCTAACCTAACATAGATTTCCACTTTTGATTGTTTTTGGTTTTGTATAGAGTAATTTTCACCCCGAATGAAGGGTCGTACGGGATCAGGGTGCTTTTGCGCTTGTCCCGCGCACCCTCTACGCGAGAAAAACCATATTTCGTCAGTAGTTTTTCTCGATTTTTGATCCGTTTAAGCGCGCGCGTGTCGGTCTTCTGCGGTAATCGCACCGCAAACGATCTCTACCGCGGTACCACATAAATAACCGTTCGGTATAATATGTATATTTTATAATAATATAAATAGTACGCATGTAAATGTACGCAATACGCTTTTGTATCGCGCGGCCGTCGAGTTGTCGTCGTTTTACACGGGCCGTCGTCGTGGTCGTGTGTGTGTGTGTGTGTGCATAAAATATAACAATATGTACTCGCAGATCCCGGGAGTTAATTAGGGCAAAGCCCCCGCGTAAATAATGCTAAAACGCCCGGTGGCGGCCGGCACGTCAATCCTTACATGGCGAACAGTGCCGCTGCTCTGGCTTCCACAGAAGAAGTCGACCGCCGCCCGCAATCGGCTGTCGGTCAAAACCACCACTCGTCTCTACTCTTCTCAACGTTTCTCTCCATATTATCTCTCTCTCTCTCTCTCAGTGTATTTTTCTCAGAAGAGTCTGTGTATGCAAATGTGCGCCACGACAGTCCACTCTGTATTATTATTGCTTCGGCCGGTCGTGCGCGTGTACGTCGTCGTGTAACTTAAAGAAACACAAAAATAATGACTGGGGGGGAAAAAAAAAACACACCGTGCTGCGGCGACTTTTATCTATCAGCTATCGTCGTCGTGTCTCCGTCTCTCCTCGGCCGCGACGCTCGATCTGCCGCCGGTTCGGACCTCGGCCTGATTGACCGTGTGCTTGACCGCCGACAACAGAATGGCAGAAGACGCGATAACGGTCGTCGTCGTCGTCGTCGTCGCGTTATTGACAACCATCGCCGGTCGTTCTAATTAAACTCCGCCGACGTTAGGTTTGTTTATTATACACATTTCGCACAAACTCGAGTGGACCTATATTATTATTGTTTAACGGACTGCTGAAATCGGTAAATAACGTAGGCACTCTTTATAAGCCCTAAAGAACGATTTTATTGCGCGTGAAAATTTTATTTTAGATTTGGAGTGTGGAACGAAGAAGCTAATGTTTTTACAATGATATTAATTCATTTTTTTTTTTCGGTTAAAACTTTTTCGTACGGAAATATTTGTCCAAAAGTTTTGACCGGCGATTTTTTTAATCACAATTTACCTCTTGATGATACTTTTAAGAGGTCATTTTTCGAAATTCTCAATAGTTTCCTCAACATTTGGAAAAAAAGGACTTTGAAACTATCATTGGTTTAACCCAAGCTTTATACAAATTTAAATATGGACAGGCAATAGTGTAAGAAATATTTAAAAAAGGGAAAAAACAATTTTTGATAATTTTTTTTCTTACACCATTTTTACTCATTAAATTTTTTTCACACCTAAGTTTTGTTTTCTACAGTAAAAGTCCATATAATTTTTTAGTAAAATTATCTTGAAAAAAGTGAAATTCCGCTCAGAATTGTTTTATCGAAGAAATGACATCGTTTCTTTTATATCCAATAAACTTACCCTAGGGACGAAGAATACCCAAGGTGCAAAGTATGTTCAACTTTTTTGATATTCTTTGCTGGAAAATTACTAATTAGCATACGTTTTCTACATCGTGCTATTAATGACATTATTATGGCGGATATTATTATTATTTTCTAAAACACTTTATAACGTTAATGGCAATATCACGAATTTGAGCGATATAACAATTCGAAAAATACAATGTTAAAATCGAAAGCAGCCTATACGCCATATGGTTTGGAATATAGGGGTTGCTGAATTTCTTCCATCATCCCCCCGCAGTCGCGCCAATGATAACGCGAGCATTTTCGTGACGGTACTTTCTGCCCGCCCGCCATCGCGCCGCCGTCGATATTATTATTATTATTTTCGTGCGAGCTTTGCGTCGCCCCATTGTCCGAGACACCTTTATTTTGTAAAATAAAATATTACACAACACTCAGTGCTGCACACGTACGCACGATTTTTTTTTTACCACGCGTATTGCGCGCGCGTTATTCGATTGTCACAACAAAACCGTCGCCAAGGGAACGGCTCGGCGTGGCTACTATACGCATATATAACAGTATAAAACTACCCCGCACCGCACGCACGTTTATAACTACACCCCGAACGTGTATCGTCCACGGTAAATCGCATTATCGACGATGGCTTCACGACAAAAGGGGCCAAGTGATATTTTTCGGAGTTTTCGTAGGAACGAAACGCGAGATTTTTATGTTATTTTCAATTTCAAACTCTGATCACTCTTTTTATATTGAGTTTTTTGGTTTTCTTTGTAAGACGAACATTTATAAGTAGTTTTTTTTTTTTATTGAGTTTATGGCTATATAATTGTTTTAAATTAATTATATTTATTATTGAAATGTAAGGAACAATTTTTACGAAATAAAATGATTTTTTGTCACTTGTACCCCAATTATGTATTCTTGTCACTCATTCTCTCTTATTATTATTATTATTTTTTTTTTTTTACTTATTTTAAACGGTTTCATTAATAAATATAATTGCATAAGTTGAAATTCTCGTAATGGAAGTTATTATAAAAACAAATAAAAGGAAAAAAAATATATCAATTAAAGACAATCAATGTATGAAAATCAATATTTTAAGTTTGGTAAAATAGTGAATAATTACTGATAAGTTCGTGGTTTTTTTATAGGAACCTTTATAGGACCTTTAAGAATGTTAGTTTTTCGTTAAATGCGGGTCTAAAATTTTTTATAAACGAACAAAATATCACTTGTTCCCCATATTTTTCGAGTTATTGGCGTTTAGACTTCGAAAACTCTGCTTAAGCCCCTGATTTAGAGCATACTCATAATGAAGTGTCGTTTGTATCGTACGTTTAAAGCACTGCAGATTAATCGTTATAAAAATGGTCACGTCAGAGTACTACCGGTGATAGCTTTTTGACGCACCCGGCTTTCCTCCGTCCAATGAGACGAACGAAACGTCGCTTAGACCCTTTAACTGTCGCTCGGTCCCTGTGCAATAATGGTCGTGGACCCATAAAACGCTATAAACGACCCCGATCGGGTTACGAGAAATCGCGATTACGATGTAGGGGGCAACGGCGGCAAGCAGACCGTCGTTAGACCGTTAAAAATCCGAATAATCGGTCGGGGGTTTTTGTTTTTTTTTTTTTCGAAAATCTCGCGCTCAGCGGTGGTCCCCCTCGGTGCGCCATTTTAAAGTCGGGAAGCCAGGTGAACCGCGGCGGGAAAACCGGGAGAGAACGGGAGGCATACGGGAATAATAATAAAAGGAAAAAAGTCCGCGTACAGGACCCGTATTATTATTATTATTGTTGTTGTAACCGCGCAACGAGCAGGGACCGCCGCCGCTGTGCTGTTCCGTCGAAGGGGCCGTCCGATAAGGATCGCTGTGGCGCGCACGCCCGCGACTCCCCGCGTGGCCCAGTAGCTGCAGCGGCGGTGGCGGCCCAACTGCGGACAAAGGGGGTGCGAGTCGCGCGGGGCCGTAAAAATGTATTTCGCCCCACCCCGAGTGCGCGCACGCCACAGGGACCGTTTTGCGTGCGTGCGTGCGTGCGTGCGTGCGAAAAAGGGGGACTCGGCGGCGGCGATAGTATCGACTGCGCAATTGCCCGCGTGGCCGCCACCGCCGCAGCGATGACGCGCGACGACAATAGCGGCGCACTGTGCACGCGCGATTTTCGCCGACGCGCCCGCGCAAACCGTGGTGGCATACGACGCTCGCGTTGTTGATAAATGATCTCTTCTCTCTCTGTCTCTGTCTCTGCCTGTGTCTCTCCTCCGATCCCTTCGTCCCTTGCCACACACACACACACACATCGCCCTCACCGAGTAATAATACACATATATATGTGTGTGTGTGTGTGTGTGTGTGTGTAAGTATTGTTCTCGGCGAGCACTACGCGCGCGTGTGTGCGTACCGATGACAAAGCTCCCTTGTTCCGCGCGTTATCTTCTCTATATAAACGTTACGAATCCCTTGTGATTTATTATCGCAGAAAACTGTCCCCCCCCTCCCGCTCAACGGCCGCCGCCGTCGGAAAAACCGCTCGTTCGGAGAGGAAAAGCTCGGCGACGGCGGTACACAGACCCTTCAGTTCGAAACCCATTATTTTTCTTCGGGCCACTTAATTCCGCACGATTTCTTTTTGTCCACCCACCCGCCCGCCAACGTCGCCGCTTCGGACGCGTCTAGGTTTGACCTTCCCCCCTCACGCCGCAGCCACCACCTCTCTCTCCACTGGTCACGCCACGAGCAGATACGTCGCGAAAAAAGTATTTATTACTAAATATACGTATATATATATATATACTATGTGATGTGTATAAAACGTATCCCGTCTGCGGCAGAAGTCCGTATCTCGGAATTCGAACGTTTCGTTTTGTCTCGCGGAAAATCGCCCGGTTTTCGAATCGCGTCGTTTTTTTTTTTTTTTTGTATTTTTTTTACTGCAAACGACATACGCAGTATATTCAAAATCCCGCGTGTATATTTTCCGCCTCGCGTTCCTCTATACGAGTAGTAGCGCTCTAGAACGGTAGCATAATATTTTTTATGATCTCGAGTAAATCTCGGAACGTCGTCGCTAAGAAATTAACTCGTTTCGTACTGGCCACAAAACGCGTTGCTAATTTTTGCAAATTTACGGTTTTTTAAGTTTCCATGAAATGAAAATGTTTATTTAAAATAAATTTTTTGTTTGCTCGCCGTGAACTTTTTAAAGACGGAAAATTTGAATTATTCGAAATCGACGAACATTTTTGGCAACAGTGAATATTTAAATCCATTCCCCTAACCAAATTAGTTCGTTATAATCTCTCATGATATCAATAATTGTCAAATTTATTGACGTTTATTGGTGGCCGGCCACAGAACAGTGTTTTAACTTTATTATTAGAGTGTGATGAATCGAAAAACTTCTATCGACTACTTTGTATGGCTGAAAACAAAAATTTCATTTCGCATAAAGAACATATTTTTTTATTATTATTATTATTATTTTTTGTATAATCGTAGTTAATTTTCCACGTTTTGCTGAAATGATTTAATCTAAACCACCCAAACACTGAGTATTTATATTATTACGTTAACAAAACGTTATCGGCTATTTTTTTTATTTATTTTATTTTTTTCGATTTATAGCCACATTACGATTCAGTTTTCCGACCTTAAGCAAACATGGCTGAACTCGCTAATGTAACATTAACACGAATAAAACTATTAAACCCGTATTTTTGGTCTACACATTTTTAACGATACCCCGTGTTTAAAGTTCAAAACGCTAGTTGAATTAGTGTGTTTACACAACATCGTATGCTGATTAAAAAGTACTAAAAAATTCGAGTAGTAGATACTCGCATATAATAATAATTCTTCGCGTAGGTACGACGAGGACAATAATATTAATAGAACTCGTTTTGGATATAAACGAAACTGATAAAATAACTCGAAACGATCTCTGTTTAATAAACGACTAAACACCATTCGATGCGATTAATAGAGAATTTTATACAGAATGTATGCGTATATAAAACCGTTGAAAAATCGACGATATTCGAAATCAAAAATTTTCACATATTAAAAAAACATTTTATACGAACTTCTCCGCATACGACGATATGCATGCGCGATTCTAGAACAATATTAAAAACTTTATTAAAAAACCATTGGCCTTGGTCGAATAATAATATATCACGATCGTTACACATTAATACACGCACGTCTCGCGTATTTTATAATAATATAATATTGTTATAATAATTTATTGTCGTCGCGGGCGCCAGCGTTGCGTTTTCGTCAGAATCGCATCGATCCCCGAGAGTGTAATATAATAGCAGAGAACACAGATGCCAGGCAATTTGTTGGTGTACATATTTTATATTACTAGGTACGAATGTGTGTGTGTGTGTGTGTGTGTGTAGGTACCTATAATACACGTAATATATGTATATACACCGGTGCAACGTGCGCGCAAACTATTATTCGGTTTCTCCGTCCTATGTGTTTATGTATGCGTTTGTGTGTAAATATATCTATATAACATAATATATGTATATTTGCTGCTTTGGTATGGTAATTTAACGACCCGGCCCCGTACCGGTCTCTCCCTTCCCAGCAACGCCCCCCCCCTTCGTCGCAACAACCGTTCCCCTCGGTCGTCTCCTATGGGTACCCTCCTATGCACTGTCGTCGTGAACGTGTGCGTGTGCGTTTATAATGCGAATGTATGTGTGTAGTTTAAAAAAACAAAAAAAAAGCGTATTAAAAAACACAACATTATAACGCGACCGACTAGCCAGCGAGCGTGCGCGCCCGTGATACTTCGTTACGCCACCGCTGCCGTCGCCATTGACCAAAAGAGAATAATATTGTTCAACAATAGAACATTATCGTCCGATTTTTCACCTTTTATTATCATCATCATCATCATTATCATCACAATTTTTTTTATTGTTATTTTCACCGTTATCGGTTCCACGAACGTGTTGATTCGCCCGGAATTATGAGCGACACGCGAAAATACAAGTATTAGACAACTGCACTGCTGTTGTAATTTGCCCATTATGATAATAATAATAATGTATTACCATGGAAAACTCGAAATCGCGTATATATAATCCGTTTTCAACGTGGCACAAACGTGTTTTACTCGTATTCGGTTTGATCACGAGACGATATTATAGTATTCACATATTATTATAACATGCGACCATCTTAAACGTAGTTAATAAACAATAAAAAAGCATTTTTTTTTTCCCCAATACGTTGTACGTTCGATTATCTTATGAATATTCAATTTCGATTCGTCGCAAACGACGTACAAGTGATTATCATCGTCTATATCGGCAATATAATATATATACATTTTATTATAATGTCGCAGACTGGTTGTTGTCTATACAAAAAAAAAAAAAAAAAAATTGAAAAACGCATAAATCAACGACGGTATAATAATAATATTATGTATTTCGATACATTATTTTGTACGTTAAAAACACATCGTTTGCAGCAGAATTTGGAAAATTCGACTGACGGTCTTTATAGCGTGGTAAATGACTTTTCGGGCAAATTACATTCGTATGGTAGTATGACCATACATCCTGTTTTATACAGCATTATCCTTTATTTCGGCTCTGTGTCCTGTTGTCCTGACAAACTTCTCTCAGGACGCTTTTTGTCCCGTAATTTCAAGTCTGTCCCATATTAATCCCGTTTTTTGACTTAGTGTTAATTTAAAATTTTTGAAATGAAATTATTGAGTAAAATAATGTAAGGATTTGGAAACCTTTTGGATACCATTAGATCAATTATAATCGAAAAATGAACTAACAAGATTTTTTTAGAAAGTAGAGATACCTTAAAATATACTAAAATATACATGAATAAAGGATTAGAAGAAATTTTAAAAAGTATCAATTTAGTTTCATTATGTTATTTTATGTTTTTCAAAATAATGTTTTTATGTGTTTAAATTTAATCTATAATAAGTAGTTTACAAATTATACTTTTGTCACGATTCAAAAACATATATATATATATATATGTAATAAATACTTATTTACTTAAAAATATTTTTGTCCTGTATTTTATTTTCTTAAATATGGTCACCCTACTATATAGTAACGAAACCAAAATAAAATCGTAAAACATAATATAATATTATCCGCACACGAGAGTGCATGAGCGCGATGCAACAGTGTTTATGTGTATCCGATATTATAAAATGTATTTTGTACGCAGCATACATAATATACGAGTTTAATAGGTACACATATACACAAATCGTTTAGGCGAAAATCATGTTTACGCCGGGTCCGGTGCCGCATCATCATTAATCTATAATCACCGTGTAATATAATCGACGCGCGTTAATTTCTCGTGTCGTCGTCGAAACGTTTAAAACATTCTTTACGCCATATTTTGCATCGCGGACATTCCCGCGAGGTGCATTTAATGGCCGTGTATTATTATATTATGAATATTAGTACGTGTGTATTATTAATAAACCTCGTCTGTACCAACACGTACACGCGGAGAATATTATAATTCCGCCTCGGCGCGCGTCATCAACGCGCTGCAGTCTCGCGGCAAACGTTCGGACGACGGACGGTTGTTAACGCCAAAAAGTAAAACAAAACTACCCGTCTCGACCGATGGCTATGATTTGGACTTAATGTAGTGAAAAACATTGAGAAATCAATGTAAAATCTCAATGCCCCACTTACGTGCAATGAAAACCAAAATTTTAAGTGTTCCAGGAATTATGTGTTGTCTTATTAGTAAGATAAAATCGAATTGTAACGTTCATGTTCATATTAATATTTTGAAATAATATAAGCTATTCAATTTTAAATTGAATAATGTGTGAAATGAAGAAAAAAGCGATAAAAATGCAAAATAAAACTGTCAAAACTAAATTTCATAATATTTTTCTTGTACAATTCAAATTTTATGTTTATAAAAGGTACGTTTCGTAATGAATCAAAAACATACACTTTCCTACAAATTCACAGGCCCTATAATTATAAATTGTCCCGTGTTATAAAATAATAATTTTTTGAAAATACTTAACGCATCCGAATTCACATAGTGCTCGGTTTTTTTTTAGCTCTACTACAATTTATGAACCGTCGATTCGGAAAAGCAAATTTTTTTTTTTTTTAATTTTACATTCATTATGTAGACCCGTGTACACGTTTACTACACGAGAACTATACGCGTATTATAATACCTATCGGAGACGTTTCACGTTTACACGACTTCAATACCATCTTCATAGTATATGTGTATATATATTATTATTATTATTATTATTATTATTATTTTTTATTATTCCTTTCTCGAATAATATATTATGAAAATAGGCTCCGCGCCATATAATAATATATACGTACAAACACACGCGGTGTATATGCGTGTGGTGGGTGGTGCTGCGCGCAAAGTCCCCTCGGTCACGATCTTACAGTAAATATTAACGGAGAGAGAGAGAATATACCTCTAATTATAACCTTTAGCCTATTAATTATTCTTACTTTTAATCGTAACACCCAGCTTTATCGAAATCGATTAATAATCTATACGCGAGCATATAGTTGTTTTCGCCCGCCTCCTCCTCCACCACTTCGTCCTCACCCCCGTCCGCCTTCGCCGCCGGGACGATAATATTATTTCCCTATAACACACACACACACACTCGCATTATATTAAGTCTCTCCGATCGCGCGAGCATATATTAATTACATCACGTTAACACCCCGCGCGTACGGATACGAATTTTATGGTTCACACGAAAACTAGTTCCGTACCTACGTTTCGATTATACATTTAATAAAATATAATATGTGCACCGAACAGCGCCGCGGCCGTCACCGGTTTGTTTTTTCACACACTATATTATCAACGACCTTGACGATATCGTACCTATAAGTATAATAATAATAATAATAATATTGACTTGTATTTCATGTACACACACACATATATATATATATATTATATTGCAGAGCCCGGCCAGAAATGCCGAATGAGTCTCGAGGGCTTACGCGCGTACGTCATACTAATAATTATAATAATATTGTAACACGCGGTACTGGTGCGCGGGAGGGTAACGTACTCGTTATGGAACAGATTCGTGTGTCGATAAAGGGTATTTATTTTTCCGCCCTCGATCGTGGCAATCCGATAACAATATTATCGTCAACGTGTACCTTCGTGTACTATGGGACCCGGAACTCTAGGCGTTTGCATTTTTTTTCTAATGATTTTATACGAAGTTTCGAGTTTGTCTCTAATGAAACGTGACTTCAGACTTATGTCACGAGAAATTCAGTGGTTTCGAATGTTTTGCATATTTTCGGTAGCTTAAGTTTAACTTCGTCGAATGTCGCCCTTTTATACAAAGAACATTATTTTAATAATTATATTTTTGTATTAATTATTCGGAATGCAGCAAAAAGACTGTGCGTTGGTACTAAGAACCCATTTTTGTTTCTTTTCCGGTTGTCGTAATAAACGTAATAAAATGATTTCAATTTTATTGTTTTATTGTTCATTACGGCAC
The DNA here is from genome assembly GCA_025469315.1 of Stegophylla sp. TES_Ste_2020. Classification (NCBI taxonomy): domain Eukaryota; kingdom Metazoa; phylum Arthropoda; class Insecta; order Hemiptera; family Aphididae; genus Stegophylla; species Stegophylla sp. TES_Ste_2020. Next base: position 26,267 of record JAIPRM010000099.1, on the reverse strand, counting down.
ATTTAACATTAAATTTATAACAACATTTACATCGTATAAACTGAAACAAAACGCAAAATTATTAATTACACAGTTATATAAAATATCTATCATTAAAAAAAAAAAAAACAAGTTATTTAAATTCATTTTTTTTGTGAATGTTTGAAAGATCATTAAAACATCGACTTCCGAACCTTATAGTAACTGCTTTGTACTCTTTTGCGCCGTCACGTTTTCTAGCGTTTTTCCCGACTGTGGTGTCATCTAGCGTAGAATACGGGACTCACGAACTCGCGAATGTCAGAATATTTCTGCGCTCAATTCCGACATTTATTATATTTACACATCAGTAACTACTGCAGTCTTGTCATAGACGAAAATGAGGGGCTTGGGGAGGTTAGCCCCCCACAAAAAAAAATCTATTCAAAGTCTTGCAGATTTTACTTAAATTGCATAAAGTTAAGAACATTAGGGGGCGAAATCAAAAAAGAAACATGTTAGTCCCACTAAAGCTTTTTTATCCTATATACCAGAGTTTTGTGATGATTCGTTTTCATCCGATCAAAATACAATAACGTCAAAAGCATAAAAAGGAACGGATCAATTAATTAATGTGTATGAAGTTCGTTTAGATGAAACTCAAATAAAACCATTTTGAGAAACAAAAAAAAACACAATAGCTACTATATGCAGTATTATTACATTATATTTAAAAATAATTACCACATACATACGACAATCACTTTGCGTGTCATCATAAAAATCAAAATAACATTGAAAATCGTTTAATAATAATATTCATCTCGGTTTCATCAACTATTTAGCTCTTGTTTTGTGTTACTGAAACTTTATCTTTACTTCATAAATTTGTTTCCTTTGGAATAGGCAGTATTGTGAACTGTCCTCTTATATAGGAATACAATTCGAATCCTCGATCCTTTGATACTAATAGTGTAATTCGTTCTATTCCTCGTTCGTTATTCCTATGAAAGATGAACGAGTTCCTTGCCTGATCTTAAAATGATAATATTATAATACCGAAATATTGTTACTTCAAATTCAAGTTCTTTGTGCAGCTTATTTCGTCAATTACACGAAAATCTCGAGAAATAATGAAATTCATCTTACCAAATTTGAATATAATAATAGTTTTTCGATAAATAAAAAATAATTGCGATTCGCAACGGTTTCGTTTCCGTTCGATTGAAAATAACGGAATTCGTTTTTGAAAAAAATCAATTTCAACAATCGTTTCTTTCACAATACTGCAAATTATACATGAAAACGTCTAAAATGTCTGTTAAAAGGATATAAAAAAACAATCGACGGCTGCTGATACAATATATATATATATATATTATGTTTTATATATAGCTATGTAATATATGTATGTGCGCAACAATACACGGATTATTATAATAGTCGGTGATTCGAGTGTTATGGGGAGATATAAAAGCTACGCTCGTCTCGTCGTCGTCGTCGTGGTACACAGTGGTGGGTGGACACTCGCGCACCTTTACAATAAAATATGATATTATTATAAATACGAGTAACCCGCAATTATACGCATTTTTTCTCGTCCTCTCGTAAACGGATTATCCTTCGTCTCGCGTCTCCGTACACAATATTATTATTATCTACATCGACACGTCGTCGTATAAATACAATATAATATACTATTGTGTGTATTATCACTACGGCGGCGGCGCGATGCACTCTCGACGTTATAATAATAATAATATTGTAATAATATATTAATACAAAACTATAGCGGGGCGGCGATGCGGTCGGAGTTTTGAAAAAAAAAAATAAAAAAATTGTCTTAATGAATTGTTTGATATGATGTTTGCACCCCCCGTCAAGTTCGTCTAATAGCGTAATTGATTGTGCATGACGAAGCGATCTCGGCCGTTTTTCTTGCATTATATACATTATTATTATTAAGTATTCGATCACCGTCGCGTATACATATACATTTTATTACTTATACCAGCTATAATAGGTACTTATATTATATTATGACGTGTATATGTTTTATACACGCGCGCGAGCACGATCGACCGATCGTATATTTTTATATACTACGTCGTCGTGTATAATAATATAATATGGCAGACGGCCGGGCGTGTGGTGCCCATTAATTTTTTTTTTTTTTTTAGTATTTAATATTTTTTTTTATTTTCCACCAATTATTATTATCGGACCTCGATATCTCGCGACGGCTATCATATTATGCCCTATCATACGCGCGCGTTCTATCCGCGCGCGCACGACCGTTTAGCGCGCATTACAATACATATTTTATAGGTGCGTACTAGCGCGCATACAATGTCGTTATAGAAGACCGCCTTCGGTTACCACCGCGGTATACGTAACCGCGGTATTGTTATACCGCGCGCGTGTGAAAAAAAGCCTTCGGGATCCGATCGTCGTCGTCGTCACGTCAACGCGATTTTCGATCAACGCATGCGCGCGAGGGAAATTATTATTGTTGCCGATAGATTTATTGGCGATTTCGTACGGTCCGCGATCAGTCTCTGCGGGGCTTATAGATAATAATATTTTAATATAATTATTATACGTGTATACCTCTAATAATTCATTAATACGCACTAGAATTTCATTTTATATTGTATTATTATTATTATTATATATTTTGCGCACGTCGTCGTGTCGGCGTTTGGCCCGCGGCCGTCTCGTGCGAACGGGACCCGAAGCCACGGAACGCGTTTCCCAGACGAATTCACGTGACACGCATTACCTCATTGTACACACACACATTAGTATATTATATTGTATGTATTGTATACGGTTTATGCGAAAACTTACCGCTCGTGTTCGCGAGATTAATCAAAAGTCTATGATCGGTCGGTGGTGGTAATAATAATTATTATGTGTGGAAACCTGTCGAACAGAAAATAATAATATTTAAAACTCGGTTTCCGTCCGAGTTTACACAGACGTTATCGATTCAGTGGCGCGACTGGAGTTCAAATCTCGGCGGTGCAACAATACGAATCGCTCACATAGCCACGGGGAGCTCTGCCCCTCCTCCCTTAAAAATTACTTATTTCCAATATTTAGATTATAAAATGATTATATTATATATTCACAATACCATTTTTTTAAAATAATTTAACAAATTTAATTTTTTTTTTTTATTATGTTTAAATTTAACGTGTTTTAACATAATTTCCTATACATATTAACAATTTTTTTCATTATTTTTTCTGGGACAATATCGTGTTAGACAGGTCTCTCAATACATTTATGATGCTTAAATTAGTAAAACGCTCCCGTAACATGCTGCTTCACAGTAATTTTTTCACCTTCCTCATTCACTTATTGCAGAACTGTCAAATAGAACCCGTATGAACTTGTACAAGTTTAGAAATGTTTCTTTATTCATAATCTAAACTAACCTGGACGGGGAATATCCGATGATATATCAGTTTTTTTCGAAATATTTTACAATTTTCATCCATACTTCTGAAAATGCCCTATCTGTTCTCATATTTTGAAATAACTCAATTACACTGTTAATAATAATTTCAACCTTCCATAATACGAGTATAGCCTTTTTGGATAGAAACGTTATACTGAGTATGTTTATGAATTTTTAAAAGTAAAATTACATTATTGAAACTGTAGATATATTTTAAATCTACGACATGTTCCAAAAGGGTGCTTAAAATTAAGTTGGGGGTGCTTGATCACCTCTTAGCACCCCCGTAGTTGCGTCTCTGGCTATCTTACGCCATTACAGACTTGTCATTTTGACGATTATCAATCACCACAGCTGGCTATGCATTAAATAATTCGATTAGAAAAAAAAAAAAAAAAAAATGCTTGTTATGAAATAATAAAATGTACAATAATATAATTTTTCAATGGTATTAATTTTACTTCGTTAATGCTTAAAACTAGCGAAATATAGACAAGGGAAAGGTGTTCACTTTGCTCCACTGCTAATTTCCATTTGCTCAGTACGAAAAAATGGTTTGACTAGCGAATTTAAAGCGAAAATTACCCTCTATTTGTTTAAAAAAAAAAACCACCCCTGGAAGGGTTATTATGAAATTTCAAAAGCGACGGTTGGCAGCTGAAATTATTCATTTTTCATGACATTTCCCTATTTGTACCAATCGCATTGCTCTGTACGCCGAGAGTGACTGGTCAACAACCCGATGTATAGAGCCTTTTTGTTTGGGTTCGGTGAATCTCCCCCCAAAGTTCTTTGTTTGGCTTCTCAAATTATTCATTTGAGTGAAAACAACATAATAATGAAAATTGACGGTTTTGATTTTCTGTTCCAAACAATTTTGAGAAACGTTGGCACTGTTGTATACGAACAAACGCATTTTGAATTTTTTCTGGAAAGTGGGTACAAATTTTAAAACAATTACTAATATATGTATACACTAATATAGTTACTATATGTAGTATTAATATATAATATAGTTATTATGTAATATATGTATATATTAAATCGTAATTTGTAAGGGATCCGCTCAGAATATAAAAGATTTTCAATTAGGACTGTTCCCCTCCACCTCCTTCGTTAAATTATGTACCTTTTATACTCATTATTACTCGTTTCGTTGCAGGATCGTTTGTTTGATTTGGATTTTTTTTAGCTCTTGGAGGGGAGGGTGGTTCAGTATCTTCCTTAATACGCCACTGCGGACAGAAACGCCCCCCCCCTAGTTGGTTAAGTCAAAATAGAAAACTTCGACCCAATCTAACCGTTAATCGCGTCGACATAATATGATATTGCGTATTGTTACCGGCGGCGGCGGCGGTAGTCTAATTTATATTTTGCTGCCTACGTGGCCGTAACGTCGCGAGGTAATATACTACTTGTCAGTTCGCGGTCCACGGCAACAACGACGGAATCCCGAAAATTGAATATCACTGCGTGTACCTATATATATATATATATATATAATTACATTCGTAACCTATACTGCACAATGTGCACGTACTCCGGCAGTGTACATACAACACAATACGCGTATGCGCCGCAATGTATAAATACAGGTATACCGTCTGAAGCCGCCGCGTGTCCATTTATCAAAATACCAGCGCACTTATCAAATGATTAGATCGGCGAACACACAATATTATTATCGTGTGTCTCGGATTATACACGCGTGCGCGGAGGCTCTGCACGTATATATATCACATATATGTATTATGTATACAACGTGTGTACGTTATATTGACGTGCCGTTTACGAGTGGAGCGCGTGGTAGGAAAGGAAAATGAAAAAAAAAAAAAAAAAAGGAATAAAATGAAAAACAAAAAAAATGTGATGAGTCACAAATTGGACGACGACGGTCCAAAAGCGATTCGTATAACACGTATAACGTTATTATGATTATTTTCGGCCCCAGACGGGGGAGGGGGGGGGTGCAGGTTGTGCGCGCCTACACGTATTTTACGCCTCTAATGGACGCGTTAGGCCAGCGAGTATTATGTGCGCACTGCGGGCGTATCCACATCCGAAAGGTATACACGTCGAACTGCGAGCGTTTTCGGTGCGCGCGCGGGTCTTGTCGTCGTCGTAAAACCGATCCGATTGTAAGTAAATAATATACATATACCTACGTGTGTTATTGTGCTGCGCGTGTATGACGTTTAATTGACAACCCGGACAAGTCGTTCGACGTGTACGCGTTTAGGTGCCTGCCTCCTGCGTGTAAGTAGCCATTAGACGTCGGAAGGCGCGCGCGTAGAATTCCAGAGCTGGAGATATCGACTGGCGCGCGACAGCCGAGCAAGAACAACGAGGAAATCGGAAAACGGACGCTGTCCTCTTTTTTTTTTTTTTTTTTTTTGTTATCATAGATACATCAGATGTAACTTGTATCTGTATACCGTTTTACGTTTATCTGCGTAAACATACGAGACGTACAATTGAAGATACATTTCCTTTCAAAAAAACTAAAAAAAAAACCAGAGAAAGTTAATAAAAACGAATAGTTACAATTTATCATTACACAGGCCTTTTTTTTTTCAAATCAGAAAGGTTTGAATTTGAAATTTACCACTGAAAATTTTAATTTTCGATGGAATATTCAAAATTTGACTTTTTTCTTTCTCGTACCACCTGCTATTATAATATATACAATAATCTACGTAGGTACGCTATAACTATTTATAAATATCGTATAGTCGTATTATAATAATATTATAATATAGTTTGCTCTCGTGGAAATATGCGATCGCGTTTATATCATTAAATAGAAGTGGCGCGGACGCGTTTCACGTTGAACAATAGGCTCGTTTATAATTTTTTTTTCTGCAGGTTCACAAAACGGCTAATGCCTTATAATCTAATATAAATAAACATTATATTATATTATGGTCCTACTGTTCGCTGCCGTTAGAACAATAGGCAAGATTTTATTATATAATATAGTTGAAGGAAAAAGAAACTACGACTACAACACTTTACATTATAATATACCCTATATAATATTATCATAATGCATATTATATACCTACTGTGTGTCGGTCGGGTTGTAAAATGTTTTATAAAATCGATTTTGTATACAAAGTGATTTGTTGTTTTGGTTTTTTTTTTTTTTTTTTTTCGTTAAAATGAATCGTTTCTATCATTATGTAATATTATATGCGCTGCAGTGATTCATGTCAGTCAAAAAAAAAAATTAAAATAAAAAATCACGCTACACGCGTATAATATATGCGTCCTCTTTGCATTCACGTGTATAATATTATAATATTATCGATATTTTTTCGTCTATACACATTATTCGTCAAAAACTATGGACATAAATTTCAATATGATTTTCATACACAACCGTCGTAGTAGCAGACTGCTGTCACGACGACGTAGGTACGTGTGTGCGCGCGTCAAATTCGCCTTCCAATCCTTTCCGTCGCGTTTTCGGGTCGTCGAGGGTTGAAAATAATGTGTAGTAGTACAAAACGCCAGTGAAAGGTGGTGATGTTTTTCTATGGCGTATATTATATAGGTAAGTATATATACATGTATATATATATACGCTAAACCGACGCGTTTAATGGACGCTTTTATATTTCATAATATGAAATATTTCAATGATGGCCTAAAACCTTTTAGGGCCGACCGATTATTAAATAGTCGAGCGCGCGTTTAACGCTCGCTTTGAATGACATTTACGCGTGAAACTTGACACCTCTCGAATATACGTATTTCAATATGAGACACGTATTTTTGTATTATTATTATTACTATTATTTTTTTCTTACCTACCTTTGCCACTTAGCGATTTCACGTTTATTTCCACCAATACACACATACGACGCGTATTCTATTGAATATCACTGCCACGTTGTATATGTCCGATTATCCGATTTTGAATTCGACGTGAATTCCGTCGGATTGTAAAATAATAATTCGAACGTTTTTGTCATTACGAAGTGCTCTGCGGTCTTACGATACGATTTCGACGACGCGCCGGGTCAAAACACCTGTGAACTGTGCAACTCGGCTAATTAAATAAGACCGTAATTACAGGAAAGGGGCGGGAATTGTGGTGTTGGCGTTTATGCCGGGAAAACGGACGAGTCTACTATACCGCAGCACATATTGTGTGTAATTTGTTCTTTGTACAACACACGTCCGTCCGTTCGTTTTTTTTTTTTTTTTCGACAGAAATAAAATATGTACATAAAACGTATATCCGGCAACGATATTATAATATGTTATATTACGCAAGTGGCTGTTAAACGTTCGATATTATTCCCCCTTTTGCCCATCCCTTTGTCGAAACGTTTCGAGATGTCCGTGGAGCACACGGACATTATTAATACACGCGTTTTATTCGTCGGACAACGGACAACGCCGCGCTGTTTACAACGTGGAATTATGCTAATGCGCTACGGAATGTTTTTAATTTGAATACAAACACAATATCGTAATGCCTAATTGATACACATTTATTTCGAACGAGAAGAAATCTTTTCCACTTACAACCTTTGTTAATTAACAACCGTAGGGTACATGCAATACAATTAGATAAAATACGCTACTTATGTACGAGCGCGCGTGTACACAACCGTTGTGCACGTGAAGTATTTATGAAGGGCACGCGTAAAGCGTGTACTGCAGTGTACACACATTTGGTAATAATAATAATAATAATATGTGTTCGTGTGTATGTGGACGGCCGGAAGGGGAAGTGGCAAGAGGGGGAATTTTCCCCACTCTGCATTTGGTCTTCCTGGAAAAACTGTTTCGACTGTTATTGAAACAGACATTGCATTGACATTTTCACGTAAAAATCGATTTACAAATTTGAAATTAAAATTAAAACCATTTTTTTTTCTTAATATTGAATATGTAGACTTTTATCATAATGCAATTTACAAGATTCCAGAAATCAGTCAATCGCAATCCGTCATATAGTTATGAGTTGGAGGTCAGATGTTTGATTAATAATAATTATAAAGATTAAATAATTATGGGAATTTTTCACAATACACAGTTATTTTTGAAACATGTAATTTATGTTTTACAGTGTATAACAATAGTAATTATTTATACAAGAACGTTTTGCGCCTTTTGAACATTTGTCAAAAATGTTTTCGGTTGCAATATAATATTATAATATATTGCTAAACCATTTCTGTTTGACGATGTGACAGTAATTAAAACGATCATATTATAGTACATAGTGATTCACAAGGGGTGAATCCCTTCGGGTATTTTTTCTTCCCACATAACCGAACGTGATTACGAAACCGCGTATTTAATGAATTGTATACGCCCGCAGCTGCACACATGTTATTATAATAAACAATATCGTGCGTAGTACTTAATCGCAATGATTTTGTTGGACCGAATATATACATATAAACGCCAATAGTATACATAATATTATTATAAAGAGACTAATCGGATTGTTTTTTTTTTTTTTTTTTTTGTCTGTCATTTACAGTCCTTGCAGTCGGCTGCCCGCAGAGCCGGGACGAGCTGCGCGAACTGCAAAACGTCCACCACCACGCTGTGGAGGAGAAATCAAAACGGCGAACCCGTTTGCAACGCTTGCGGTCTCTACTACAAACTGCACAACGTAAGTAGAGATATTTCGACCTTAATGTGACCGCATCGCGTATACATGCATACACGCTCGTCGCGTGGGGTTCTATCTATACGTATATTATACCTTATTGTACGTACAAATAGTATGCGATGTGTCTGTACCGTGCTCGTAGTCGAACACCGGAACTCGCGACTGCAAGCTTTCTCGCGTGTGCGTTCTTATCATTCGCTCGCTGCCAACGTCTATACCACATGGCTCGTTCTCTAAATCAGGGGTGGCCAAACGTTCGATGATAGTATTCAAATTCGATGTCCTTGAAATCTAACCTAACCACATGCGTCGTTTTTAAAGTAGAACGTCTTGTTTTGTTTATGTGGTACTCATTTGAAGCGAAAAACATACAATATGATTGAGAATATTTTCTGTCTCTCATTAAAAGTGCATATTTTGACTTGGAATTTGGAAAAATAAGACTCGGAAAAATAAATTTCTCTAAATTGTCGAAAAAAAGCTTTTAGTTAGAGAGATGTCCTCTTCTTACCGCTGTCACCCTTATTCACATCGACATTATGCTAATTTATTTCAAAAATATATTATGTAGACTTAACACAAATACGTGTAAGTTTTGATTTCCTTGCATTTACCGTTTTCAGTAAGTTTACTGTTTATAATGCATCGGTAACACGCGAACAAAGAAAAATTTTGTTTTCGGTAGATTATTAACCAAAAAAAAAAAAAGTTGTCGCTGGGCAATCAATTTCCGAGGCGTTTTGAGCGCATATCGAAAACATTTGATTTTACAGCAATTAACGTACTCAGAAAAAACAGTGTTTATCACAATAATTTCTTCGAGTAAACTTTTATTTCTATAAAACATAAATCGAAATTTAAATATTAACGTCATTTTTTCTTTTCCGAGAACGTGTTTATGATTCAACGGTTAAACGTTATAAATACGTTTCTTCTTCTCTCGCCCCCCGAAAGCTTTGAGTACGTTCTACTATAATCGCGCCGCATTTACAGCTCACAATTATTATTACACAATACACAATAGTACGTATTTAGTAAGACGTCATTTGGTGTTTCAGTACCACCGTACACACATCACGAGTCTTTCCCTAAAACTAACCGACACATTACAAATATATATATATGTATAAGTATAAATTCCTAGTGTCGTCGTCTCGTATTTTCGTTTGGCGCCAACCCTGTCGGCGGTGGCCGGTGATGGTGACGTCGTTTGTAAATGTATATATGTATAAACAATACACTCCGGGAGGGTTTTTGGCGCGAGCGACAACTTCCGAAACGCATTTAGAGACATATAATACATCCCTCCCCCTCGACGACCAGGTTCTGTCACTCTTTTTTTTTTTTTTTTTTTTTTTCATTTTTTTGCCAAACAACACACCACTGCTAGTGTTTCGTTTACCATCGTAAACAATCGGCCTCTTAACGGTTTCCGTCGCGACCAACTAGACCGTTTAATGACCAGCTTCGCACAATCGACGACGTTAATTTCTTCGCCGGCGCCGTACTAGGAAAAAAAATTTCAGAACTTATGTTTTTTTTTTAATAATATTAACCGTTAATTGTTTCGGTTGAATTTTACTCGAACACTCCTAGCTTCCCTGGTATAATTAAACGTAAATTCCAAGTTAAGGGTAGACTCGAGATTTAAATAAATACACGATATTAGATTCTGAGTGTAGCGAAGAAGCTAGTGTCATGACGATTATTTATATGTTTTCTGTTAACTCATTTTCACATACAAATACTAGTCCAAAAGTTTTTACCAGCAACTTTTTGAATCACGATTTGTCTCTAAATGGTACTGATAAAAAGTTATTTTTCGAAATTCTCAATAGTTTTCTCAAAATACGGGAAAACTACCCAAAATTTGACAAAAACGCCTTAAAAATTATTTTTTTTTTATTCGAAATTTGTAAAACTTTAAATAATGATAGTATAAGAAATGTTTTGGTGCAAGGTAATTTTGAAAATGTGAATAAATGTTTCTGAAAATCTTTTTCTTATCAAAAATATTTTTTTCTACTTTTAGTTAATAGTCGAATACGAGTACAAACTAATTATTTTCGTAATTTTAATAAACTTACAATTTTTAAGTAAAATTTTTTTATATAAACCAGAAGCTTCGTAGAGAACCGTTTATTAGAAATGATTTATCGTTTCGTTAAAAATTGGCACACCCTCCTAATCCCACTCGAGGGGTGAAGAATACCCACGGTGCAAAGCACGTCTGACTTTTTTTTTAAATTTAAACTGTAACACGTTCAGCCTTAGATCGATTACTCCTCTGCACGCTGCACCCGACTGTTTCCGTCTATATACGAGTCGGCGATAAAATCGTCCGCGCGCGCAATAAAATAATACTATACGAGCGCGCTGTTAATAAACGGACATCATTTGTGGGGTAAAAATAATAAAAAATAAAAAAATACCGTGGCCGAGGCTTGACGTACGTAGGTAGGTACTATAATAACAATAATGCATATATATATATATATATATATTATACGACTTAATTACTGTTAATATTCGTCATCTCCGTCGTTATAATAATAATAATGTTTTCCACGAGGACGGAGGAGGGGGAGCTTTTATACTACACGCAATTAGTCGCGGCAAGGTGGTGTGTGTTCCTGTTTGTAACCCTTCTTCGGTCTCCTCGTATACGTGTAGTATAATAATAATATTATTATTATTATTATTATTATTATAACAGTGCTCGTGACTAATTAGTGAAATACTCGCGCGGGACGCGAGCTGCTCCCGATAACGACCAGTCAGTAGTAGTAGTAGTAGTAGTAGTCTCGTGCCAACCGAAATAAAATAATAATAATAATAATAATAATATATTTACTTCGTCGCTTTTTCTTTGGCTCGCATCTCGAACGTCTCCCGGGCGTCGATCGCTATCGTCGCCCGCGTAAATAGCCCGTGCAGGACGTGTACGCGCACAGACGAGATGCGATGACGACCGCCGATAATACGCGCGTCTCGTGAAAAACGGTACCGAACCATTCGTTTCGGAAAACGTCATCGTCGTGTCGTGTCCTTTTATACGACCGAAATACCGTCTGGGAATAGCGGTGCCGATATTGTGTGTAAAAATAACTCGCCGTGTGGTCCCGTTTACGGGCAAGTTATGCGTGTAAATTATAACTAATTGCCCGCGTGTAATGGACGCCGTCGAGACGAAGACAATGCCGACGACGGATCGAGGGAAACGGGCCGCGACAAAGGGGGCAAAAAATAAAGAGGGGTGGAAATCATAATACTAGTATGAGTAAGGAGATGAAAATATTTACGAAATATACCGCCCGGCGTGGCCTCAGTTCGTCGACAGTGCTGATCTTCACATCCTCCGACCCGCAGTTTACACGCACACCGCTCTCGATCGCTTCCTGTGCCCAAAACGGAGGTTTTTTTTTTTTTTATTATTATTATTTATATTTTAGATGTTCACGCGATTCGCGATATTTTCGGTCCCGACAATCCCGAACGCAGAGCAGTTCACGGAGGGAGGGCGTCGGAGCTATTTAAACTCCATTTACTCCTGTTTACGCGCACTATTCGACGTTAAAATACACATTATTTTCATTAAATCAATTTGGTTAGGTTGAGTTTGAAATGGTATACGATTGAGACGTCTCTTTGCCTCGCGTGGCAAGGAGACGCACAGTGGTCTGTATTCTAGATTAGCTTAAATTAATTAATATCTTCTTAATATGAGTTAAAAAAATTATGAAAAATATCAATCCTATTGGTTTTTAATATGTTGAATCCAAATTTCTTATCAATTTATAAACATACCCCTAATTAGGGGTAAAAAAAGCTATTTTCCTAAATTCTCAAAAAACTTACATATTGAACATCAATTAATTTACATATTTTAATGGTGATCCAAATATTATATTCATATTTTAATCAACCCCTTGTTATGGGTTATAAGGGATATTATTACTTTTAGATTCTAAACGAAGTGAAGAAGCTTGTGTTTTTACAATGATGTTTATTTGTTTTTTATTTTTTCTGTGTATAACTTTTCGTATGAAAATACTTATCAAAAAGTTACGATCAGTAACTTTTTGAAATCCGATTTGCCTCTAGATGGTACTTTAGAGAGATCATTTTTTAAATTTCTCAATTCTTCAATTTTTGTTTTGCAAAAAACTACCCAAACTTTGATAAAAACAACTCGGAAACCATAATTTTTTAATCCGAACTATATGAAAATTTAAACATAGATAGAAAATCATCACGGTCGTGTGACAATATATTTGATTTTGAAACTATTATTTTGAGTTTTTCAACGATTCAATTTCCAGAATATTAACATTAATATACGAATTCTTCTTAATTTTAAGTCGGCAATTTTTTGAATTTCTAAAATTGCGATTTTCTGTGCATTTTAAAACGATTTTTTTAAGTAAAATTTTTGCAATTTTTTTGATTATTAATAGTGTTTCTACCGTTCTAATGTCGTATTGTAGGACTATACCGTGATAATTAAATCGCCAAAGTCGGCTTTGGCTTTTTACCTATACACCTCGTACGGTTTTTCGTAAAAAAATAACATTTTGAAAATTCGTTCATAACTAAATAGTACGAGTTCCAGCTGTAACGGGGGGGGGGGGAACTTCCGACCGCGAAGAATTTGATAGCGCATACCTGAGTCTATATTATGTTCATGGATCTCGTTGAATATTATTAAGATATATACCCGTGTATAAATATTGTCCGATTATTATTATTATTATTATTACCGTCATAATGTTATACGAATAAAAATAATATTATAGCGTTCGGGCGCGTGTGCCCTGTGGTCTTGACGTCCTATAAACACACACGGGACCGCCCGTCGACATGTTTTTATACGGTGCTCGATTATCTTGTTACGAGACGCGGTCGAAACGCCGTTGTTTGTCATCGTCCGATAAAATGTCATCCCGCGCGCGCGATATGACCACGACGACGACGTTGATTATTATTATTATTATTCCGATAGACTATTATTCACAGTCGGTTTAAGGTTTCTTTTTTTTCTTTTTTTTTTTTTGTTACAAAAAAATAAAATCGAGAGGTACACGATATCACATGATATTTCTACGTTAAACGAGGGGGAGGTCTGGTCGTCGCGTACTCGATTGGAATATATTATTATTATTATAATGCTATTGGTGTACAAGGATTTTTAATGTTAAAACAATGTTAACCGTCGTCGTCGTCGTCGTCGTCGTCGTCACGGGTCGCCGCAACTAATTTGGAGTCGAATTCCTCGGATTTATAATATACAATATAATAATAATAATATTATAGGCACATCGTGTGTACATCGGATACCGACAGCGCTAAGACTCGACTCGGCCGGTACTGGAATTTATTTTTCCTTCGGTTTTTTTTTTTTTTTTTTTTTTTCATACGTGTCCGACGGCTGAGGGCCAAAGGTCACAATAGTCGCGTTCCCACACGCGCGCATGCGGGGTGAATATTGCATGAAAGGATGCATAATGCAATTTATGGTGTTGGCGAAACAGAGAAAAAAAATTACATTTCTATGTCGGCATGAACAATACGTCATAGCGTGCAAACATTTTCATTACTCAAACGATTTGAATCCGACACAAATTAATAATAACATTAAATTAAATCGAAACATTTTTATTTACGTACAATTATTAACATAATAATATGAACATGAACACTGAAATACGAATTTTTCTTATCGACAGCGCGATAATTTTTTTTAAATTATGATTTTCAGTGCACTTTTTTTCATTGCGTGCGACGCCCGTGGTGGTCAACCGCCTAACGAAAATGTGGCTGGTGAAAATTATAATGTCTCGCGTTTCGTCACCGTTTCATCGAACGTCGGAATGTATAACACGCGCGTAATAACAACAAAGTCATTCGATCCCGTTCACGCCCATTAAACCGATATTTAACGGTAACGAGGACAATATATACTTTCCACGGCTGCGTATATCGAGCGTGTCCATCGGCTGTAGTGTGTAATCATCGTCGGTGGGGGAAAGGGGGGAGGGTGATGATGATGAGCGATTCAAACCTCCGGTTTTGCCGAAATCTTATATATCTGTATAAAATAATACTTGCGGACTAATCTAGAGCGCTATGATCTCAGACGCACTTGTTGCGCTTAATGTTTTTCTTTTCATCCTTGTGCTTTCCTTCGCAGTACGATTTAACGCGATATAACACAGTATACGCATTCATTGCAAATGTTATTTGATAATAATTTCGAGAAATCGTTTCCAAAAAATCGTATTTTAAAACCGATTTCGAAATCAATTTATATTGGTTTTTGTTTTTATCGAGCGTTGAGAGAATGTCGTTTTCCTGTGATAAGTAAATAATACCTGTTAGATCGCAGTACCGTGGGTGATGCGAAAGTAGCCCGTCGAATTTATAAAATATAAAATGAAAACGTGTCAGCGGGTTTTCGACTTTGGCACGAATATTAAAAAAAAAAAAAACAACGACGATAAAACCGATTCGGCACCACTGCATCGTCACGTCGCAAACGCGCACTTATGAATTTCATGATGATAATAATAATAATAATATTGTGTTCGCCTCAATATTGGTGTACACGCATACAGCGAGTGTGTGTGTGTGTGTGTAGGTTCACGCGAGAAAATCAATCCCGCGTCTATTGACGAGTTGTGCGCGACGGCGATGAAAGATCGTCTATGAAAATTTAACAATGAAGAACGGTACATAACGCGTATTATAGAGAGACGCACATATTATTACTATTATTGTTATTATTATAAACTGCCGCGGCAGACAATGGGTCGCGGGCGCTCCGCGGGTGCCGTGGTCGGCGGCGGCGGCGGCGGCGTACAAACCGCTAATGACTAATTTATTACAATAAACGAAAAGTCAAATTATATAGTGCACCCAAAACCCCTACCGCGGGTCAACACCTATATTATGTGTGCGTATGTATATACACGTAGCAGCATTATCTCGTGTATAACGGGCGGGTCGTTATTATTATTATTATTTTTTTTATCTATTCTCCTCCTCCGTCGCGCGCGGCGTTTGTCGTCACCGTTTTTTCTTCTAACTTTTATTATCATCATCGAAAATAATTATTATTAACGCGCGACGACGACGACGACGACGACTACGACGAAGCTGTTGTGCGATGCGACATACCGCGCGTATTATGAATATAATAACGTTATACGCTATTACCGCGGTTATCGGCGACCCCGACGGTTTTCCATCCATTGTGCCGAATGGAAGAGAACAAGAAGATGAAGAAAAAACCGTTTCCGACTTGGTTCCACAACAATCGTTTACGCAATCACCGCGTGTGCCAACTATAGTAGTAATGTATTTATATGCACGGGTATAGCACGCAGCGGGGGCAATCGGCGCGCATAATGTTCTCTCCGCCGCGCCGTTGCGATTTCCACGAGGGCGGAGACACGCGACCCCGGAGAGCGATGACGAAAAAACGCGTGGGCTCTCGTTTTCGAAAACGTTTTTTTGTTTGTGTTCGATTTTACCGGCAATAGGTACATAATCGGTATTTGATGGTGCGGGGGGGGGACGGAGAGGATATCTCCGGAGTGACAGCTTTCAAACCGATTCTCGCGGGAATGAAACGTTTCAGCGCAAATTCGAATTAAACATTTTAATAAAATTCATAATATCGAGGCTAATAAAATTTACATTTATACCATCGTATATTATTGTTTATTTAATGTCTCATTTCAAATTAATAATCGTGTCATCTAAATACACTAAATGACCTAGATAATTAGTTGTTACAAAATATACAATTTTTTTCAACATAAATAACAAAACAGTTACATTGAGTAGATACATCCTCACTGAATTCGGTTGTACGTTATATTGACTAACCAACAGATAAATTCACGTCTACAATGAACGTTTTAGAAATATGTAATCTTTTATCAGTACCTAGTGTCGTAGTATACGAACAGTTTATTGTTATTCTGGTAAAGTTTTCATTTTTTAAATAATTATAAATCAATGTGAAATAAAATGTTCTTTTTTATTTACCTAGGTAAATATTGTAGGTACGTTTTGTCTTTTAATGTTATTAAAAAAAATATCTATACTTTGATAAAACTGATATTTTTTAGTCGTCTTTTATCAATATAAGATATTTGCTTAAAACGAAAAAATAGTACGACGTTATCATATTTATTATACTAATTATAAATATTAACACGGTTTTATTGTAAACGTTATTTTTATTATTTTCTTTTAAAATAAATGGAATTTCTGACAAAATATTTGTCGATAATGATGATGATGATGATGATGCAATGACATGGGTTTATTTTCTTTAAATTTGTGCAACAGTGGAACACTTTCTAACGCTATGTTGTGGCAAATCAGTTTAGAACGGTGCTTTGCTCCTGACTAAATTTCTTATAATTTTTTCCCAGTATTACATTGAATATTTTTTATTCGATACAAACTTTTACGAGCTATATAACATCGTTATCTTTATTATTTTATTTACATAATACACGACTAATATACATATTAGTTCGGTCCCGCCAGGTTCTTAATACTCTTAACACATTTACGATTCGATTCCAGTACGGACATTATATTATATTAAAACTTGTCGTTGTTAAATTTATCAAAAAAAAAAAGAACGATTTCGATTACGATCTCGATTTCTGTGCAATAAAAACGTATGTGCAGGAGGCCCAGCACGGTCTACAATGTAGACTATTTACATAGTGCAGACCGTATACTTATAATATTATCACCTTTTTACAGGATGATTAATGAAGCGTGCTCACCCATTTTTTTTTTATGTTTTATTTAAAATACTACCTAATAAAACCGCGTTTTTATGACGACCAAATTATTTTCAATAGTTTCTTAGCAACTACTGCTTTTACCTTAATATTCCTAAATAGCATTTTTTTTTTTTTTTTTTTTTTTATTGAAAATGTTGCTATTTCAATATTTTGTTTTATTCATCTTATTCACACAGCGTAAGTAGTGATATGAAATCCGATGAGTATCAAAACATTTAATGTCTGAAATATCGAAGTGTAAAATTCCAACGTGGTGCCGTTTAAGATACGAATTTAAAAATCACTGAGATAAAAAATAACTATTGTTTTAATATTTCGTAATATTTATACCATCTATTTTTTATTTTATTTTTTTTTCTATACACCAAGCATAATTAATTGATATTTTAATTTATACATATGAATTATTTGATTTAAAGAAGTATATCATTTGCTTGATACTCTCTGCCGTGTGCATAATACAATTTTATAGAATGGGGAATGAAATGGTACCTTGAGAGATACCGGCTAGTGTGAAAAATAAGTCTGAAAATTCAGAACTTACTTTGATGGGAAAAAATAGTGTTTACCATGAGTGAAAAATGATAACGAGGAGAAATGTGGAAGAAAATCTGATTTTCAATTAAAGCAAAACCTTTCTCGCGTAAATATTCAATTCGTTAGTGTGGTTCAAACTCGTACAAGGGGGAATATTCAAATTCGTACGTTATACAGGGTCATTTACGCTGGGTCATTCGCACTCCGTGAAACGTATCCTGTATACCAGTGGTTCCCATCCGGTTGGGAATTCCTCCCTAGGGAATTAACATGGTGTACAGAAGGAAATCCAGTGATGGTAAAAACGAGAATTTTTTTTTTAAATTTATTAAAAAAAAAAAAAAAAAATTAAATCTACTTAAATTATTTAACTAATAAACGGTTTATATTATTATTTCTGATTTTATATTTAATAATATAAATCAATAAGTTGATTTATGTCCAATTTATAAAATATTGAAAATTCAAATTCATTATACGTATACTTATGGTATAATTTATTTGTATGGCCAAAACAAAAAATAAATAAATAAATTTAAGAGCATGAGATTTTTGAAAAATTACAAGGGGGGAATCGAATGATAAAAAAAAAGTTTGGAAACCACTGCCCTATACGATTTTATTGTTGCGACGTTGTCATGTACACACACACACACACACACTCGCTTATTGCCGAGAGTGTCGTCAAATCGCGGAAGCCCTTTGCACAGCAGCAGCAACAGCAGCGGCAAAACGCGTGCACTCGGATCGCGCGTCGAGGGTCGTTGCTGCCGCGGAGAGGGTCGCTCCCGGTGAAAATACATTTTATAACATTATGTGTTATATAGGTTTATAATATTATGTATATATACGAGCGCGCGACACACAATCTCGGCGGATTATATTATTATTGTACAACGTTTTTAAGTGCGTATCAATGGGAATGGGCGTACCGGCCGGCGGCAGCTGAGGTATAATATGTATATATATAATATGCGATGCTGCTTGTCGGTGGCGACAATAAAAAACCTATTATCGACCGGGGGGCAGGCGAGGGCAACAAAACTCGGCGCGAGACAATAAGCTTAGAGAGATTGATACAATTTTTTTTTTACTTTTTTTTTTTTTTTTGTTATTATTTTTAAACGTTCGCATTGTACCGACGACGACGATATACGATATTATTATGTACACGACGGTGACGTGAGGGCCCGGCGTTCCATCACACACACACACACACACAACAATAATAATAATAATAAATAATACGGCAAACATCCTCTTTTTGGGATTCCTTCCGCAAATCGATTACCGCCGCCGCCGCCGCTCTCTGTGCCAAGCGATTGTGCCCGCCATTGTTGTGTGTGCCCGGAGACCAAAGCGTTCGGCCGCGCGTACCGAATCCGTTATTGGATTTTGCGAATTAGTCGCTTTGTGCACGTGATATTATGATATTTATATATTTACGTTTAGGTGCGCATAAGTAGTACCTGGGTATTATTTGTGTGAACGTCGTGCTATTCGAGCCGCCATCGCCACCGTATATCGATGACATCGGGTACATTGTGTTGTACGCGCAGCTCACATATAACACGTGACCGTGATGTGATTTACGAAATTCAATAACGACAAAATATACGTATTGGAACAACTTAAATATTGCCAAATATAAAATATGTTTTTCGATTGTTCGATACGTTTTTTTTTTTTTTTTAAATAGGCCACTAAAAAATTTAAAATCGCTTAAAACGTTTTATTTAATTTTGATATTAGTAGTAGATTATAAAACTAACATACGATATTGTATATTGAAATAATAATTATTTGCCGATTATTAGAAAAAGGAATTTTATTTTGGCTTTTAGTAGAGTGAATAGGCTCGGTGTTCGACGGTAATGTTTTTGAAACGATTTTCATTGTTATATTCAATCGGTATTTAGCCCGCGACAAATATCCGCATTGTCCTGACATAAATTAGGTTCCGGCCATTATAGTTTATAAGTAATATTTAATAATATATTGTCGTTGTCAAGAACGGTCTGTTTGTCAACGGATGAATTAATGAAATAATATGCTCTCAACTGTCCGATTCGAGTAAAGAAAAAAAAAGTAACATATGAAATCTGACATTCAAGAGATTTTTTTTTTTTTTTTGAGTTTTTTTTGTTATTATCACAAGTAATAATCTTTTGTTATTATCATAGTATCGGTCACATGTTTTGTCTATATTTTGTTTAAATCGCTTTACGATTTTGTATAGGTACTTAAATCGATGAACATAAAACTATATAATAATAATCGTTCGTTTGTCTCGCGTTGCAGGTGAACCGGCCGTTGACGATGAAAAAAGAAGGCATCCAGACGCGGAACCGAAAGCTGTCGTCCAAGTCGAAAAAGAAGAAGGGTTCGATCGGTGGCGGGATCGGCGGAGGGATTGGTGGCGGCGGCGGGATCGGCGGCGGAGGCGGCGGTGGCGGCGCTTGCCTGTCGTTGTCCGGCATGATGCGCGGCGACGGCACCGGCGCCGGGTATCATCATCCGGCGTCCGCGGCCCTACATCCACACCCCGCGGCCATGAGCCACTACCATCACCATGCGGCTGCGGCGGCTGCGGCTATGTACCATCATCACCATCACCAAGCCACGCAGCCGGCCGCGCCGTCTGCGCCCATACACCCGCATCACCATCACATGGCCTCACTAACCGGACTGGGGTTGCCCGGATCGTCGAACGCAATGGTGAGTACATATTTTTCTCTCGGGGCAGGGGACCTTTATCCGCTGTCGAATCCAAAAACATCAATTAGCTTTTCTTTCAAAATCACACGCTTTTCTTTTTTCCGTCAAATTCCATATTATAATATTCTATTGATAATAAACAATAATACATATATAACAGGGACGGATGTGAAGAACATTCAAGGGGAAGTCTTCGCCCCCTAATGGTATTCGCGTGGAGGGTGCCATTTTATTTTCTAAATTTTCGTTAAAAATCTAACTGAAAGTATGAGGTCCGTGACACGAGCTTGCAGAGCATAGAGGCTGCGAAGTGGAATGACTCACAATGTAATTTAATCAACGAAGTGACGATGACGGTGCCAAGGAGCTTAGCGATAAGTGTCAAATTACGTGTTGGTCAATTTCTGCTAAGAGATTTTAGAGCGTCAAAAACATCGCATATTGGCAAATAATATCAAATTTTAAATGGGGAATAGGTGCAGTGGTCTTGGAGCAAAAGGGAATCGAAGTTTTCGGATTTGACGGAAAAGTGAATTGGTGGAAAAGAGAAAGGTGTGGTTTTGGCGGAAACGGGTTGTGCCCATTCTATCGAACATATAATTAATATTATTGGTGATTCGTGATATCATGATTTCCTAACCTAAACTAACCTATTTTTATAATTAAATTTTTATTACAATAAAGTGAAACGAATTTATGTCAAGTACATTTTCAATAATTATCGGTCACGTAAAAATCAAATCCATAAATCCCGATGAGAATTTCATCCGAATCAGGATTTGTTCGATATTCGGACTTCATCGCTTTGTAAAATTTTAATTCGACCGACTGTTAGGCTTAGTCAGGTGGATATTTCAAGTTATTCTTCTCACGAGGTGGTAGCCACAGTCGAGTAGCTAGAGTTGCCAGACTTCGGTGAAAATCGATCCTGGATGGCCAATCACATAATAGGTAGACTTCAAATGGGTTTGAAAAAAAGTTTGACGTTTTCGATATTTTGTTTTATAAAACTCTTCTATGTGATTTTTACTGCTATTGTTTTTTTTTCTTTTTTTATATATGTTTATATAACGTTTTTAGCTATATCCTTATTACACAGAATTTAATTTCATCCATTGGAATCACATATAAGTGTTATTATCGAAGACAGGATTCGCCTCTCTACTACAAGACTTTCCACGTTCAACTTGAGTATAGTTTTATTTATTTTAAATCGCTAAAAACAAAGAACCATTGATGCAGTGCAGAACAATAAAAATTCTGATTATTAAGTACTCAAAGCTAAGAATAAACTTTAGTCTAATCTAATTTTTTCAGGTATAATATTATCATGCCCTTCCCCCCAATTTCTAGCCTAGAATCTCCTATTGTTGTCAAACCATTTCCCTCTACCATTGTCGGCCATATTATTGGCACAATAATAATTATTTTACTAACACTTTTCCTGTCGGTTTGTTTTTCCAGGCTAGTTGGAGATCCGAGTACGCGTGATTATTGGACTTGCCGTTCCCCGGGCACTCGAACCACAGCAGGGTCGGCGAATGACGAACACTAGTACTATATTATTATAATATATTTATTATGCTGTTACGTATTATTAATATCATCAATATTATTATTATTATTATTTTATACATATTATGTATATTAATATGTATAAATACTCATAGTTCCTATCTAATCCCATCAAAAGAAATGCCGAAAAAAATAAAAATACCAACACACACACACACACATAAATACACATACTTACACAAACACACCATTTACACATACACACATACACAAACATACATTACTACATATTATACAGACAAGCGCTTGCGAATCACACAGATGGCCAGTATACATAATAATAATATATAAATATAAACGATAATAATATGTACTCAAATATTATGTATGCGTTGTGTAAGTAAATATATTAAACAGTCGTCGTAGGTACGTTTGTCGAGCATTATTATTATTGTTTCGTTTCGATAAAATCGGTAACAGAAAAAAATTATAAAAAAAATCAAAAAAAAAAATGAGATATATATATATATATATATATTTAAATAATCTAATAAAAAAATTAAAAAAAAAAAAAAAATTAAAAAATATTATAAATAATAAAAGTAAACCGTGCGCGCGTTCATTACTCATTTACCTAAGATATTATATTATGTACGTTTACTCGAAACAACCAGTTTTTGTTTTTGTATTTTTTTTTTTTTCATTTTCAAACACGCGTACAACGTCTACGTCAATGTGAAACGCATATTTTATAAGAAATAAAAAAAAACCATAATATATGTATATGTAATATAAATAGATGATATTTATGAGCTAGTCGAAAACATGAACTTGTACAGAAGAAAACGCAATGTTTAGAACTCAAATATTTGTATAGTATATATAAAAATATGGAATATTATAAGATAATTTATTAGTTTTTAAAATGTATTAAATTATAATTTACAGTATGTTTATATATTATTATGTTTGTGCGTTTAACGATTGTGATGTAATAAATACACATTACATATTATTATTATTATTATTATTATTATTGTTGTATAAACGCAATACACCTATATAATGTAAAAAAAATTTTGTGTACATGTTTATTGTAAGCCAAAAGAGAAGCTTTGTACATAACGATATTTAGTTAGATTATTATTATTATTATTATTATTTTAGAAATATTAAACGATTTAGACGGACAAAAAAAAAAAAAAAAATAGCTTTGTGTTTTCTCCTCCCTTATACGCCTAATGACGATGACGTCCTCATCATCGTATAATATTATTATTATTATTATTATTATACGTTAGCGCACAACGACGCGACCAGTGGAATTCTTTTTCAGAAACCTATGCTACACGTCCATCTATACAAAAAATACGGGCGTTTCGGCGTCGTCGTCGGATGAGTTTTTTTTTTTTTTTTTGTTTTCCTCGCTTTTTTTTTCTTCCCCAGTTTCTCCGTCGACGGGTTTCGAATTTCGTCGTCGTTCGTTAAACCAAAAAAAAAAAAAAAAATATTAATAGCGAATAAACACCATCCATACGCCGACGACGACTCGGATACATATTTTACACACGGATACAACAGGTATGTATCGCGCGGGTTAGCCCCTGCTCGAGAACCGCCGCGGAACCGGTCGATCGACACGAATAATAATATAATATATTAATATTATCCGTGTCGTTCGATTATATTATTATTATTATTTGTCGACAGAGTGTTTTGACGCCTTACATGGGGGATTATGGGCCAATTTGGGGATTTTCGAACGGGGTAGTAGCAAAATCGTAAACGTGCGTTATTATTAATACTTGTCTATGATTATCATGAGGGGCGGTATTTCGACAGGCCCGTGCGCAGGATTTGCACGAGGGAAGTGTTTTAAAAAGTATAAATAAAATATTAATTTCAATGTATATTAATTTTTTATATCATGCGAAACTGATGTATCATATAGACACGTTCACCCTCTTTTTGGCCGTAACAATGCACAAATTTGGATTCATTTTTTTTTTTTTTTTTTTTTTTGAAATGTCCAAATTCCTATAAAAAATATGTTTTTCATATTTTTTTTTTTTTCAAGTCGCCTTAAGGATGTCCATGTGGTGTCAAGTTTTTAAAATATTAAAATTTAATTATTAAAGAAAATAGTCTCTAGGACACATATTTAATTACTTACGAAGTATGTAATTATTAGGAATCAACAAAATTAATCTTTATTCAGAAACATATTTCAATCGAAATGTAAATTCATAATAATTATAAAAGTAAATACTCAAAATTGAAAACAAAATGGAAAAAATTTAAAACTTGTAATGGAAATCGATTTTTTAGGTTTCAAACTCTGGTCCAAAACGCTATGCTGTCTAAACTTTTATGGAGACAATGTAAATTCCGTCCAATAGTTTAGTAAGTTATTGTCAACTTTATCAAATTATTACTAAAAGTTACACAGTGTTTCGACTGAAGTACAGACGACTGTAGTTAGTCTTATTTATATCGTTAGTCAGATAGCATAATACGTCCAAAATGAAATTTATTTCGAGTGAAAATAAAAAAGCCGGACATACTTCGCACGACGGGTGGTATTCTCTTGACGGGCGTATTAAATTTTAAAGAAACGATAAATCATTTCTTCAGTAAAACGATTCTGAACGAAGGAAATTAATAATATAAGAAAAAAAAAAAAATTTTCGAAAAATTTCCAAAATTTTTTTTCACATTTTCAAAATTTTCTTGCACCAAAATCTTTTTTATAGGATTTTCTATCTAATTTTAACTTTTCATAAATTTCAAAAAATGATGGTTTCCGAGTCGTTTTTGTCAAATTTTGGGTAGTTTTTTCCAAAAAAGAAATTGAAGAATTGAGAAATTCAAAAAATGACTTCTCTAAAGTACAATCTAGAGGAAAATCGGGTTTCAAAAAGTTATTGATCGAAACTTTTGGACAAGTATTTCTATACAAAAAGTTGTACACAGAAAAAAAAATAATAATAAAAAAAAAAGACATCATTGTAAAAACACTAGCTTCTTCACTTCATTTAGAATCTAAAACGGTTAATAATTTTTCAAAGTTTTAAATTCAGATTTCATAAAGTGCTACGAAATGTAGTTCAAAAATGTAATTGCCGTGAAAAAAAAAAACACGTGAGAGTTTTTTTAGAATTCGATAGTAATGACTAGGGCTAGATTTAAATGCACTAAAAATCCTCGAAAAATGTTCTAAAAAACAGACAAAAACGCACTTAAAAAATGTATTTTCCCTTGAAAATGCCCTTAAAAAATGCAGTTATTGCGAAAAGGCACCGAAAAAAGGTCCTATACATTTTAATATTTTAATTTATTTTACTATTTGCCATCTGTCCAGTCCAAGTGACTATAAGTAAAGATAAATTTCAAACTTTATAGCAATTACTGGGAGATTTATAGATATTATTAAGGATAAAACCAGTGCCTATTTTTTGTCACTTTTCATATTACACACTTTTTTGTGTATGATGGGTAGAAAACTTTGTTGAGGGGAGTGTGAAATTATTATTATTATTTTATTATTATTTTTTTTTAACCATTTATCAATCATTTAAAACATTTTTATCAAATCCATTTATTT
>JAIPRM010000098.1:0-87486 GCA_025469315.1 Stegophylla sp. TES_Ste_2020 | reverse complement strand
GGTGAAAATATGTCGAAAAATTAACGAAAAACGGCAAAATTTGCAGTTACCGGCATTTTTGTAAAATTGAAAATTTATTTTTACCATAACTTCTACAATAATGGAGCTAGAAACTTGAAACTTTCACAAACTACTAAAAACGGTAAAAAAAAAATTTTCTAACAATATCAAAATGATTTGATCAATTTTGAGTTAAGTACGGCATTTTTGAAAATTTTGGAAATATCTCGTTTTTTGTTAGTTTTTATTTTTTTTTTTTTCTGAGTACAACTTTTCGTATAGAAATACTTGTCCAAAAGTTTAGATCAATAACTTTTTGAAACCCGATTCGCCTCTAGATTGTACTTTAGAGAGGTCATTTTTTTAATTTTTCAATTCTTCAATGTTTTTTTTGGAAAAAACTACCCAAAATTTGACAAAAACGACTCGAAAACCATAATTTTTTGATCAGAATTTTACGAAAATTTAAACATAGATAGAAAATCCTATAAAAAAGATTTTGGTGCAAGAAAATTTTGAAAATGTGGACATTTTTCTTACATTTTTTTCTCGTTTATTTTTTTTTCCTTTATATATTAGATAAAAAAAGTAAAGTAAAGTAAAGTATAGACAAGAAAACCGGATATTTTTCGCTTTTCATGTCAGATACTTTTTTGATGAGTGTGTTGAAAATAACGACTATTATTGTTCTTTATATTATTAACACTTCTTTCGTTCAGAATCGTCTTATTGAAGAAATGATTTATCGTTTCTTTAAAATTTAATACACCCACCAAGAGCTTTACAATCGAGATGCGAAGAATACTCGTCGTGCGAAGTATATCCGGCTTTTTTTTTTAATTGTTTGAGTTTAAAACGCCGTTTTACAAGTCAAAGCAAAATAAATAAAATTCTGTAAAATATAACTTTTTCAGTCATTTTTGTTAAATTAGTGGTGCCTTATAATACAATTTCGGTACCCCCAGGTGGAGCATCAATAAGCAACACGACCTTTTCAGTGAGACGTCTAATGGAGAAAATAATTAAAATTTAAATATAAAACAAATATTTAGTTTATTGTTGTAGGAATAATAAATAAAGTACTAACTATATATTAAAAAAAAAAAAAAAAGATTGGAAAATATAACGAGATAAATACATTTTTTTTTTTTTCATGTAGAAAAAATAAGACCTATTATTTAAAAGATACTCGATATGCGATTGCGTACTCATACTATCGCTACTTTGTATAATAACTCAATGTCGTCGAGGCAATATTATAATAATAATAATTGTAATGTTTAAACCCTATTGACAGTAACTTTCTACATTACACGCCGCTCGTAAATAAATCGTGTTTGTTCGTAACTTTTTTACGTTTACACGTGTTCCGTAAACGATCAAAACGATAAATAATATTAATAACCGTAAATAACGGGATTAAACTTTAAAATAAATTGGCCGATCGTAATAATTAGTTATTGCTTTGACTTATATTGGTACGCGTACGGTTTCGTCCTAGTCGAAAAACACATTAAATCAAAAAATGACTACTACAATAAGCTTAATATTATATTATACGTTCGCGTATATACGGTTTGGACATCACCGTTCCGACACAACCCTTAATTTTACGACCCTTAATAAAATTTCACGTACTAAAAAATTACACACTAAGTCCGTGATACACGAAGACGCGAGTGCAATAATTATTTGATTTGTTCGTTTCGATAAACTGATTGTTAAACCCGAACAAAACAAAAATAAATAATAATGCTGTCGTGTTGGATTCTTATTCGGTTTAAACGGTGTCGTAACAGAACTTAAAAATACTGATTTTGTAATCAGATCGCAAGAACGAAAACATTTATTTAATCAGAGTTAAGCGTATTAGTTTTAATTAGTTAATTCGTTTAGTACATTAAATCGAAACTTTTCTGTGATGTTTCAACAAAGGAGATTTCATTGAAATTGTGAATCGTACAACAGGGCCAAGTTCTTAGATTGAAAATAATTACAGTAACTATTACGTTTTATAATAAAGTTATACTAGTATGTTCTTTGATAACATTTCTTGGTTTTTGTGTTTATGTCAGATCGACATAATATGATCGTTACATTGTGCGTTAAAAAGACACTTCTTCATTACAATATTTTTTACATTCTGATTGTGTTCATTTTATCATAAAAACTATTTTGAAGAAGTTTTTTAAAGTATCATCTAAGTGAGATTTTGGATCTTTATAGTTATTGATCGAAACTTTTGAACAAGTATTTCTATACGTGTAAGTGTTAACAGAGTGAAAAAAAAGATCAATCATTGTAAAATCATAAGATTCTTCGCTTCGCTCAGAGTCTAAAATATGAAATGAAAGTTCTAGTCTCTGTGAGTCTTTATACGTACACATATAACGTCGTCGTACAAATTAACTTTTAAATCCCCTTCATTGTCGCGTGTATCGGCGTTGAGACAAATATAAGCAATGTGATCATACACACATTATAATATATATATATACATAGATTATTTCGTAAAGTGAGTATATTCGATACGGAA
Source organism: Stegophylla sp. TES_Ste_2020 (assembly GCA_025469315.1). NCBI lineage: Eukaryota > Metazoa > Arthropoda > Insecta > Hemiptera > Aphididae > Stegophylla > Stegophylla sp. TES_Ste_2020. The sequence continues at coordinate 84,950 of JAIPRM010000098.1, read as the reverse complement.
AAAGTCTATATACACTCGAGTCCGCGATTTTGTGGTGTACTTTTTTCAATTGTCACTCTCCGTCTCTTTCGGTCACGCGCGCAACGGCGTTCAAATAGCAAAATCAATCCAGCAGTAGAATAATTGCGTTGCGACCGTCGTCGTGTCGTCATATACGTCGTCAGTACAAATATTTGTACTACGAGTACCTACTACTCCGCGCCGCGCGGTTGACATTTCCACCTCGCGCCATCGCACCTTTTCCACGAAGAGACTCTTAACCTCTCGCCGAAACCCGAGCGTGTACATAAATATAATATATTTATATATATATATATATATATATAGATGGTAGTTTTATGGGGGTTGTGGGAGGGATGATGAAAGCTCGAGGGGTGCATCAGAGTCTATACTCCTCGAACCTTTCGAGTGTTTGGCGTATGCTGGCAAAGGGTCACCGCAGCAGCAGTAGTGTGGAGACGATCGAGAGGGCCTTGGCATTAAAGCTTTATTTATACATTTATATAGAAATATATGTTTTATAAATAAATACAAAACCTTTAATCGTACTCCACACACACACGCGCGCGCGCGCCCGCGCGTCTCGTGTCGTCTCGCTTTTAAAGACAAAAGTATCCCGAGGAATGCGCCACGTGTGACGTGCATATACACGTATATTGTACGTTTAAACGCGCGCGTTCGGTTTGAAGTGACCTGTCTCATTGTTTTGTCTATCTCTGTTTCATCTGCCGCGCGCGCGTCTGTATTGTCGACGACGACGACAACGACAACGGTCAGGTCCCCCCCCGGTGCCGTTACGTCTTTTACAATAATGTAATATTATTATAACGTGTTCATCTGGCGACGGGTGAGCACGTGCACACACTCCGACGACGACGACGACGACTGGACACACGGGGATGACGCAAACGCGACGAGTGAATTTCTTCTTTCTATATTCCATTTTCTTTCATTGTTCACCGCGCTCCGCTCGACGACACGACGATACTCAATAGATTTTGCACATCGTCTGTTTCGCTCAATGTACACTACACATTCAGTGTACTCTATGTAAGGCAGTGTTTACCGACCTTTTTTCATTCTATTCCCCCTTATCGCTTTTCAAAAATCTCATTCCCCTTAAATTAGTGTTCTGATTTTTTTTTTTTTTTGTTTTTTTTTTGCTATATTAATTAATCACACAAAATAACTGTAAGTACACGTATAAACTATTAAGTGTTCATGTTCATTGTTTTATAAATTACACATAAATCAACGAAATTGATCAAAAATATTAAATATAAGAACAAATTTTAAGTATAAAAATAGAAATAATAATAAAAAATGTAAATATTAGTTAAATAATTTAAATAGATTTAAAATGATTTTTTTTTTTTTTTTTAATAAATCAAGAAAAATAATTCTCGTTATTTCGCCATCACTAAATTCTCCCTCATGTAATATTTTAATTCCCTATACCTATTGATTAGGAACCAATGCTATAGGGTGCTCATATATTATACGAGAAAAATTTGTTTCTTCGTGTGTTACAGACTCCTAGGGGCGCCGAACCGATCTATTCGATGATATATTCGAAAGACAGGCGTTTACACAACGGAAACTTTTCGACGCCTGATGTTCAAAGTGGGGGCAAATCGTATTCGGGTGTACGCGCGCACTTGTTCACCCAATGAAGATAAACTATTATTGTTAAATATTGCATTTTAGACCATCATTTACAATTTAAAATAGTTCTATTTTACACATACATACCACGAACCGCCTCGAGCTAGGTCATTAATTAAACACGCGTCCCCCGTATACACATATATTATTATTATTATTATGTATATTTATATATATATAATATATAAATGTGTATACCTATGTGGTGGCTCGAATACAGTCATCCCGGTCATCGTCGTCGTCGTAGTTGTCGTCTCCGCCGACCGCCGCGCCGTAATAACGCGGTATGATTCATGGTCGTTCCGAAATTCAGTCAAAAAAATCGTAAAATATTAAAAATATACTTATCTTCTGCCAAAATTAAATGATATATAGACGGGACCTGCCTACGACCGGTCCGGTACGCGCGCGCGCGGTGCTAAAGAAGTTTTATGGATGTTATAATAATATGTAATATTATTATACACACGGGGTGCTGCGCGCGTATCCTTGAACGCAACGGAGTCTGTTGATTTTTATTTAACGTCTCCGGGACCGATGAATCGTCGTCGTGGTCGTAGAGTCGTCCAAACGTCATAATTTATTAAGCAATATACACACACACACACACATAATGCGTATACAAGACGATGAATATTATAGGAAAACACGACGTCGTGGTGGCACCCATCGTATTACGGTTTGTACAAATTTTCTCTCCTTCTCGTGTATTATTATGTATAATAATACAATAAATACGGTTTTGCCCACACTGGCATTTATGGATTTACGCTCAGTATTATCTCAGTTGTGTGTGTGTGTGTGTGTGTATGCGAGCAGCACGATATGATTTATATATTTTTTTTTTTACGATTGAAGGGGGGAAAAAAAGAGAAACCGAATTAACCGAGAATTCAACGTATACATAATATAATAACAATAATATAGTACAGATTTTACAGCAATAATGTTTATTTCTTTTCTCCTTAATATGGAAACATGTCTCCGCATGGGAATTATTAACAAACATTTCATACAGTAAATAATATATTTTTATAAAATATCACACACCCAGATGGTCATTTTGTACAATTGTCAATGTGTTTTCCAAAAACGAGGAAAATATGTCGAAAAATTAAATAAAAACGGATAGATAGGCAGTAAACGAAATTTTCATAAGATCGATTTCAATATGAACGTTTGATTTTGACGACTGCAAATCGCATACTTGTAACAGCTAAACGAGCGAGTTCAATTTGTAATAACGTCTCGTTAATTCCACAACGAACGTCTCCGGTTGATTTCGACAGTAAGTAGACCGGGACTTTTATACAACACATTATCCGGGTCGGTCTGGGTACCAAAGGACCCAGGCAGGAAATGCCTTCCTATCCTGACCGTTGGTCTTTAGACTAGTTATCTGTATTTATTACAGCTTCTTCTATGCAGTCTCTCAACACTGAACCAAGGTCGTCCGAGATTGAATGATTAATAACTCATTTTTTAAATCATTTCTGCCCACCAAGAGTACTCGCACGCGAGAAACGAAAAATACCCATGATGCGGTATATATACCGGTGTTTATATGAATATTTATGAACGGTCAAATATTAGGAAAATATAAATAAGACGAAAATCATTTCGTTGGAATCTACGTACACGGCCGACGAGGCGCACATTTTGCGGCCTTTATATTTGTTAACTCGAGACCCCTACATACATGTATAACATTAAATCGGACGTGTTGCTGCAAATATCGTACATTATACGCGCGTAATAATATGATGGATGATGAAAATTGACATATGTATCGAATTATATTTCTCAAGCCCACGGTCCGTATAGTAAAAATGACGGATTTTCCGAAAACTTTTGAAAAGGAGAAAACCCGTCCGTTTCAACGCGTGTATTCTTATAATCTTAGCTTCTGCTGTTTGGATTTGTGTTATTTTACCAACAACAATCACACCTGTTTGTTTACAATACAAGACAAATGCATATTTTATAATTTTCTTTGATTGCATATTAAAATTAAAAAACATAGCCCTAATTATAATTAATAAATATACTGTATAAACATATACAACCGTATAAACCGTATATATGTAATTCTCGATTACATAATATCTATTTTCAAATAAAATAATCCCCAGTTCCGTAGACCTATGTAGGTACAGTGTACTTACAGTTTTGAAACAAATTCACAAATGATCGATTTTTTAAAACACTGATAGGTATACAATATGTTGAATTAATTTGTATGCAAATATACAGTGGCGCAACTAGAAATTTTTCAAGGGGGTGTCCACCTATAAATTTCTACTTTAAATATAAAATTATATCAATGTTAATAGACATTTTACAAGAATTTATTGAATAGAAATGTAGTAAAATCTAACTGCCTTTTTCTCTGAGTTAACATTTTTATAACGTTATTCGCAGTAGATAAATACAATTTTACATCGCATATTCGACAATGTTTGAGAGCATGCTTTTTAAGTTAGTGAAAAATAAAACACTTCGAGTCGGACACTATAGTGCGGTTCCACGCGTGTAGCTATTGTACACGTCAAGAGCGACATTAACATTCAAAGTTCTTACATTATAATCAAATCCTCGACAGAAAGACACGCTAAAACAACAATTAAACGTACAAATTTATTATATTATATTTAATACGTCGTAGCAACGCAGTGACAACAGACAACGAATGTGACGGATAATACACACGGATAGCGAGAGTATGTATAGTATTGTTGTTATGTTAATTTCGCCAATTTACATGCATTATAATACACACATTGTACTCGAGGATACAGCTCTCGCGCGTCCGAATGTATAAAGGAAGTCGTTTTATAGATAGGTACACACACCGTTTACCTGATTAATCCTGTTTAAAAGCATCGAGTGATCTAAACACTGTCAAACAATATTATGTAATATTACTTTTCCGACAAATTAAACACTGCGCGTTTGTATAAATATACTAGTCTATGTAGCTAGAAAAAGATTATTTTTCAGAGATGTCTATTTTTGAAATAAAATTTTAATTATTTTGAAAAACGTGTCTACAAGAAAGCCGAACATAATTCGCATGATGGGTATTCTTAGCCATTCATATGGGATATTATTATTGGTACGTTAAATTTTAAAGAAACAATGGTTCATTTTTCAATAAAACGAGCGGAGTTCTAAGTAATAATTATCAATAAAAAAAAGACAAGATAAAAACGATTTTTGTTGAAAAAAAAATAACGAGAAGAAAATATAAACAGGCAAATAACTAAAAACAGGAAAAAAAATGTTTTATGAGAAAAAAGCGTTTCCAATATTTTAGGAACACTTCTGAGAATATTTCAAAAAATTACCTCTCCAAAGTTTCATCTAAAGCCGAATCCTGATTTATGAAGTTCTTAATTGAAACTTTTAGACAATAATTATAAAGTGTTTACAGAAAATAATAATAATCATTGTAAAAACGCTAGCTTCTTCACTATCTTGTCAGAGTGTCAAATTTTAAGAGGAAATTTCACACCAAATATTATTGATTCCTTAGAGAAGAAGTGTGATAGGGGAGAGAGGATTATTTAAGCCAGGGGCGTCAATATTTTTTTCGTGCAATTAGCCAATATACATAGATAATATTATAAGAGGTGGAGTAATCGGGATAGAAAAAAAAATTCTGTTGTTTCACTTGGAAACAAGTGGCGAGTATTATAGGCAGCACAGTTAACACATTGGTGAAATCCCTCGAGGGGTAAAGGTAGGTTTTTTCGCAATAGTAAAACTGCGTTTTAATGTACCTACCACCATAATAATTATTCCTACATCTTATTACGATGTGGACACAAGCATATCGATGATTAATCTCTGTTGTTGGAAATTTATAGTGCGTGTAGGTATCACACAATTATTGAGATTTCGAAACGCGTGTGTTTGTGTGTGCTATATAACGAATAATAATTCTTAATATTCTAACCAACGGGAATATTATTTTGTAAAAATTAAATTAATCGCACATCGACTGGAACCCGGGGACGACGACGACGACGACGACGACGTTCTCTCGCGCCCATTACGAAAATGAAGAACGACTGTGTCGAGAATGAATTATTACGGCCGTCATTAATCGAATGAGGGGGGGAGGAGGAGAGGGAAACGAATAGTTATCACGTTTAGAACACGCACGTCATATACATATTATGAATATTACTATTATTACGATATATTATTATACGTTATATACCTACATTTATTACAACAAACATGATATAGTGGATAATACTGTTCAGCACCAACACACAGACGGTTATAATATACCACCAGACCGACGTTTTAATCAGTTTCCTGGGATTAAAAATATATATATATGTATATAGTTGAGCGCGTACAGAGAGTGCTAAGAAAACATCAATAATAATATTATTATAATAATAATTTTGACTATTACTGACAGCAGTACACGCGTTTTATCCGAGACGAAACGTAATAATTTATTAATGCGTGGACATGCCATTATTATGCATTTCGACCTTCTGCTGCAGCTGCCTGTTGCAGTCGGTTCCATCAGTGTCCGTGTGCAATAAGTGCGCGTGACCTCTACACGACTAGCTAAATTCTTGTATTATAAAAATATCCTCCCAATTTGTTCACCGTACGACGATCAAACCGTAAACCAATGGTTTTCAACCTTAATTTTGTTATTTTACCGTAATGCGACCGCTTCTTTTCTTCATAACCTTTTTTAAATGTTGATTGGAGTGAAAAATTTATTTATTTATTTTCTGAAAACACTTGTTCGTAAGGAAATTGGTCTTGTTTAAAAGTTTCGAAAAGTAACTTCACGGACATCACACCCGAATGGTCCTTCGGAGAGGTCGATTTTCAAAATATTCAATACTTTTCCAAAAAAAACAAAAGAAACTCATCGCGAACAATTTAAGAAAAACGGCAAAATATTCCGTTAATGAGATTTTTTCATAATATCGATTTGACTAATTTCGCCATAACTAGGACTAGAAACTTTTTGAAACATTCTAATTACTTTTGGGAAATTGAAAGCATTTTCAAATAATTGTGTTTTAATAGGTTTTATCTAATATTATTTTTATATTCTTGATATTATTAGTTAAAAATTTAACAAAACCTCACTTACACATACATCTGAAAAATGGTACATGTCATGTCACATGGTAAAAAATATGCTCGGATTTTTATTTATTTATTTCTTGTTGATACTTGGCGAATACAATTCGTAAAAGAATTTATGATATTCGTATAAAAATAATTTGAACACGTTTTACTTATACATTGCTGTTGACATCTATTAGAAAAGTAAAATTATTGGCTGACTAAAAATAGCCGAGATGTCGTTGTTTGACCGTTGGTGCTGACGATATACTGAACTCAAAATAATTTATTTGTTTACCGTATTAATATTATAAAAGTTAAAAATATTTAAATACCACATTTTTTCTTGAAATACTTTTGATCATTTTACGTGCACTCGGAAAAAAAAATTAGTTAAAAAAACTATAGGCCAAGGAATTTTTTTTTCATGAAATTACGTTTTTAAGTATTCTTATAGAATTTTCCATACTGCATCGACTGGTAGCACTAGATAGTATTTACCATAAATGATTCCTTGTGTAGGTATATAAGTGCTTCGAGTTTAGTCGACCGCGACAAAGACCATAGAAAACAGACTTCGTTTTTCGTAGTTCACTAGAAATGGCTGAAATGAAGATTGCTGTCTTTACCACATAACGTTTCAGAGGTTCCCAAACATTTTCATTCCAATGATTACGTGTAAATTTTTTCTGTTTATCGCTGACCCTCTGATATTGAATTATTGCAAATGTTCATTTATTGTTTTTGACAGTTGATACGAAACTACTGTCATAGGTATGGTAGTTTACTGTGGGCATAATAATAACAATTAATTTCCCTTAAATTAATACAAATATTATTCTGTTTAAACTATACAAAATATCATGATTTTCATTAAGTACTTACTAAATACTAATTGATTAATAATATTATCCTGCTGCAAGTAAATTTTACCATTCGATCCAAATTCTATGGGTGATATGTGTATTGGATACACTGTACACAATGCGTGTAACATATACATTTAAGAGTGGTGGAAAAGCATCGGCTAGTACACTGCAAACTCGTTGTTTTCGATTCCAATCGTATATACGTATAAACCGAGCCTAAAAGTGTGTGTGTGTGTGTGTGTGTACACTGTAGTACATATTTAAGAGGGGGTGGAGAATTTGGCACGTCCGGTATGTAATCTACCCCCATCGTTCACAATCCACAGCACCTCCTCTGCGAATGTTAGGATCTCCTATCGCGACTTCTTCTCTCGTCGCAAAAGTCTTAAATTCAAACCGCACAAAGGCCGGGCCGAAAACACGCAGTCTTATACACGTCGAGCGGTTGCAATCGACCAACGGGCGGGGGGGATGGGGGAGCGCAAAAACTTCGTGAACGGTTAAGAGTTACAAGATTTGTCGATGGAAGAAACCGGCGTCGGCGGCGGCAATGACGACGAGTAAACATCGAACGAGTCGAACGAGGAGATAAAATATATATACAATGTGCAGTCATTGTGTATTTGTATGTATGTGGTCGTCGTCGTTGTCGTAAACTTGACGCCCTCCGACTGGAACACGCAGCCAAAACCACTATTTCAATATAATATAGTATACGTTTACAACAGGGAGTGGAAGGAAACGATCGCTTCTTAAGCTTTTTATCTCATATAGCAGTAATATATAATTATGTAATGTAATTAGAGATATCCAATCTAATGACCTGAAAAATTCCCGACACTTTACTCTAAAAAAAAACGAAATTAAATCTATGCATATATCCTCAAATACAACGTCCCTTAAATTATACTTTTCAATGTTGTTTAATGTAGGAAAAATAAAGGTGATTTTCAAAAAAAAATGAGACGTTAGAAAATTGATCATTCTATCTAGAAGTGCAGAAAGTAAGTTTGTTGTACTTTATTTTAAAAATTAATTTAATTCCAAAGTGTAACTTTTAAAATGATTTTGTTCGACTTTACAATACTGATTCGTTTGAAATGCCAAATGTAGTGCTGAAATAATAACTACTGAAAACAAATGCAATTAAAAATAATTTATTATTTCTTTAACATTTTACACACCCGCCAAGAGTATCAGACCCGAGGAGCGAAGAATACCCGTGATGCGAAGTATGTCCGGCCTTCTTATCTTTGCTTATCTTTGCAATACTTTACTTTACTTTTTAATTTTTATTCATATATTATTTTAATTTGCAAATTTATTCATGTCTTTACTACGTGTTAAAACTTCAGGTAACCTATTAAAAATCTACTGTTTAATTTATTTTTAGATTCTAAGAGGAGCGAAGAAGTTTATGAATTTACATGTTGTTAATCGTAGTTATTATTCTTGGTCACATTAAAATCGTTCAAAGTGTTCGGTCGAAAGGTTGAGTAGCTTTGATTTTGTTACATTTTCAATTAAATATTAAAAACATTTATACGACGACTATCTATAGCATTATAGCCGTGTATTTTAAATTGGCGATAATGATTAATGAGTATATTAAGATGGGCAATCCGTACTCAGCGATTATAAAATATATTATAATTAATTTAAAATATAAATACATATGTTAGTACCAATTAATTATAATATGTTATTATGTGTATAGCGGTTCAAATTGACTGAACTCACCCACTATTCATTTTCACGTAGTGTAATATTTATTTACAGACCCGAAGAACGAAACGCTAACGTTTCAATTAGAATATTTAGAAATTCAATTTAACACCGGTCGTTATCTTTTTTACCATCGACGTTTTTAAATACCAAAATTATAATCGTACGGCAATAATAATAATTATTATACTCCAAAACACGTTTTTATTATCGTAACCCGATCGATTATAATAATACATATATATTTATCGTTATTCTCAATCATTCCAGTTCCAGGTTTTCTATATGTCAAGTAAACCATCTGTCATTTATTTTTATTGCGTATAATAAACCGAAGAATACGAATGCAGTGTATTTTAATGGATATAATATACTCGAATATCGGAGAGGGAAGAACATTTTTTTTTTTTTTTTTTTGATCAAAAGAAATACATTTTATTGTTGGCAAACATAATATTATAGGTATAATAATAATATATTATTATGATCAAAACTTATGTAATTTTTTTTTTTTTTTTTACAATCTGACTTATAATATTAGTTCCAGGTTTTTAGCTCTTTGTCAGAATTATAAAAATACCTACACCAAAACACGATATTATAAAAAAACATAAAAAAATGAATTTATGTTTCATAGTTTTTTTCTAAAGATTTTTATATCAATTACGTAAATACGAAATGGTATAATGCATAAAAATTAGTATATGTGTCTCTTTTTGACGACGAAAATTATAGAATAACCTGTTTATCGAATCACCTGTTTCGCACAAAGAATTTTATAAAACACAAGACACATATTATTATTATCTTTAAACGAGAATAGTAATATAAATTATCGTATTATTTATTTCGCGTTTGTCATCTGCACTCGATTACATCACTCGGGTGCATAATCAACCGTTCGAATAGTACTCGGATTTTGGATTTTCGTTTTTTCGAAAAAACGAATTAATGACGTCGTTGACAAACCTAAAATTTTCAGTGGTATTAATTTCCGCTTTTCAGTATTTCACGAAAAAGTTACCCTTTTTATGGTTCATTCAAAAGTTCTAAGTTCTAATTTCTCTTCACTTTCTAAAACGACGACTTCTGTTTATAGTGAATGTTAGGTCTCGTAAGTTATTGCGATAAAAAAAAATTATGTTTTAATTCATTGTTATGTAAACTATATATTTTTAGTTTTCCAAAAACGGCTTTCTCTTAATATTGTTTCATACTATTTATTATGTTGTCGATCAATATTGAACTAATGAATATAAATGAAATTTACTTAGTTTTTTTTTTTTTTTCTAGAATCTAAAAAATTACATTTTCTAACTTTAAAACGATCAGGAACCAAATTTATTTCAAGATAATGAAAACGAATTTTTAAATTTTTAGCGAATACTGACAATCAGACTTAGGACCAGGTGCGGATCCAGAAATTATAAATAGGGGGTGCTCAACCAATAGAACTGAATACTAATAACAGCTAACTACTAATTACACCTTAATATAAATATCTATGTAAAATAAATTATAAATTTATATGTATCTCTATTGGAACAAAAAAAACATTTAATAAATCATCCACTTCATTTGTTTATTTTACTATAATGATCAACTCAATTTATTTTACGTTTTACATTCCTAGTGGGGTAAAGAAGCTAGTGTTTTAAGATTATGTTTATTTTATTTTTTCATATAGAAATTCTTGTCCATAACTTTCGACCAGCAACTTTATGAATCAGAATTTTTTTCAAATCCTCAATAGTTTCTTCAACATTTTAGAAAAACTACTCAAATGTTAACAAAAACGCCTTTAAAGTTTAAAATGATTTATCGTTTCTTTAAAATTTAATACACCTACAAATCCCATTTTAATTATCGAACAAAACCCATGACGAGAAATATATATAGCTTTTTTATAATAAATTTATCAACCTACACTTTATTGCATTTCAATTTCACCCAAGTATGGCAGCGATTGCGTTAAAAAATATCATATTTTCTAGTCAGTTAATAATTTTATATAATTTTGTGTGGTGTGGTTAATGTGACAGGGGGTGCTCGAGCACCCATTAGCCCCCCTCTGAATCCGCGCTTGCTAAGGACGGCAGTATTGATCTTGGATCTTTCGCGCGAGATCACGACGTGACAACGATGAAAGCGACCACCGAAAACTCGTGGCCCATAATAAAAAAAAAAACGTATACACATATATATGTAATCATTCGCTTGTAAACATCTTCCAGTAATAAATATGGCGCGCGAAAAGACACTCGGTTTCCTCGCCGCCGTCACAACCGGATATATTGTCGTCGTATCTATCTCGAACACGGCAAAACTTGAACGCATAAATTACAGACGTATGATAGGTTCAGCCTCATATTATATACGTATATATACTCGGTATATATAATACGTATATAAATACCGTGATGATAAACCACTGTTGAGTTTCTTCGATCGCTTTCCATTTCCGCGCGCTCGCACGTACCCACCCCTCACTAAAACTACGTTATCTTCGCGCCCTCCCCTCCGGCTTGCACTGAGAACTTTGTGTACGAAAAATTTAATTTAATTTTTTTATACATATAATATATATATATATATATATATATATTGTGCCGCGGCGTCAGCGCGAAGATCTGAAGACGAAACTTCTCCATCCACTCGTGAAACTAAATGATATTTAATATTATGTAAAACGTGTTGGTGGTAATTATCAGTGATAGTGGATTTAGCGTCAGGAGCTCTGAGTTGCCCAAGGTCAAGGGTTTTGGGAGCGAAAATTTTGTGTTAAGATCGAATAATATTGACAAACTGTTTAGGTTAAAAGCTTATCGTACGTTTTTCTATTCCTAAAGTTTATTTTATTTTTATAAACTTTGTTGTGTTGGTAATTTTATTTAATGTTATACTGTTTGCTATCATAATTTTTGAACTGCACGAATGGACTATACTATATTTTGTTTGAACAGAAAAAGTAAAATATTGAAACCTACTTATAAACCAAAGCGACGGAAATACTCCAATTCCTTTAATAATATACAAATTATGTAATGAAGAAATGTAATAATGAAAAAAAAATATATACAAAACTTATTTACATTTTCCTGGTGGAAAAAAAATATAAATAAATAAACATCATTGTAAAGTCACTAAGAACTGACCTAATATGTACATAATTTTTTCAGGTTTATTATGCATCGTGTACATTTGTATAAGATAAAAACTCTAAAAATTCGATATTCATCCGTTTAAGACTTAAAAACTTTCAAATATGTGATAATTGTAAAAAAATCATCAAAATGTACAAAAAAAATTGTGCAAAATTATTAAGCTAGTATACTTTTCATCTCCTACGACATGTTAAACGAATTAAAATCCTTACTTTGCTTATTTTAGGACACGTAAAAAAATATACAAAACGCCATGCTATCCTAACCTATATTGAGTGGCGTCTGTGGGAGCCAAATTTACTGTAATGCGCCCATGGCGGTGCACCCATATAATAATAATAATATACGATGACGTGCATTCATAATAGTTTATTATTATTATTATTATGTTTTTTCCGCCCTTAAAGCGTACGGGCATCGCCGCGTGGAATTTTTCAACATTTGTCGGCAGTGTACTACGATTATATATTTTTTTGCTAAATCGTTTTATTACGCGAAAAATGACGTGCCGATCCCTCCTCGCCGCTGCAACAACAATATAATATTATATATATATATAATATATGATATGCAGTCGACTATTAACGTGTACGCGCGCGTGTGTCGGAGAACGACGATCAGTCAGCGTCAATTTAATGGGTTTTTTTTTTTCAATACTCATTTGTTATACGTATACCTCTCTCTGGCCGCACAGAGAACATTGTCGATTTTTAGTGTCATTTTAATGATCGCAATAAACCGTGCTGCACAGTCCGGTGATACGTACATAATAATGTATACTTTGACGACGCGACCGGAACACAATACGGCCCATAAGTGATTTAGAGACGTGCGAACGTGTGTATTGACGACGTATTTTATATAAAAATATAATAATAATACAGAATGTGCCCTATGCGCGTTATACGGACACACGTGTTACCACCACCACCACCACCACCACCAGAAATAGGAGGATCGTAGACGCTGGTCGACAATTAATACACGTCGTGTCCGCGCGCACATATTGCAATTTGCTGGGAAAGAGAAAAAAAAAAATCATTCAAAAGTAGATATTTTATATTCCATGTATTTTATATGCGAGCATAATACACATAGGTGTACATTTCGCATTAATCAAATCATTACTGCCCTACGACTGATTTTAAGTAATTTTATAATATGGTAAGATGCGTACGTCTCACTTGCGCGTATAAGATATTTTTGGCTACAAAAATAATCTCACTACTCTCACTCGCGTACAATAAAATAATATCGAGTTTCACCTGTCTACGTTAAAATAATATATATCTCTCACTTGCGTACAGTTAACCGTGTGCAATTATCAAGTCGTACGTAATAAGTCGACCTACACTTATTTATTATACGTATGTGGTATTTTAAATTTTCAATGAAGTTAAAAAACTAGTGTTACAATGATATTTTTTATTATTTTTTTTCTATGGACACTTTTTCGTACGGATCTACTTGTCCAAAAGTCTCGAATAGAATTTTTTTGAAACCGGATTGCCTCTAGATGGTATTTTAGAAAGGTTATTTTTTTGGATTTCTCAATTCTTCGACTTTTTTTTGAAAAACTACCAAAACTTTGACATAAAAGACCAGGAAACCATCATTTCTTAACCCGAACTTTATGAAAATTTAAGCATAAATGAACAATAATATGAAAAACATTTTGGCACAAGAAAATTTAGAAAATTTGAAAAAAAGTTTGGACACTTTTCTAATATTTTTTTCTCATTTAATATTTTTCTTTTTTTTATTAGATAAAAAACAAAAGTTAAGTAAAGGCAAGAAAGCCGGACATACTTCGCACCACGGATACTCTTCGCTCTTCAGGCCAGATACTCTTGGTAAGTGTGTTGAAAATAAAGACCATTCATCCTTATATTATTAACTTCTTAATCGTCTTATTGAAGAAATGATTTATCATTTCATTGAAATTCCACAAACTCACCAAGAGTATCTGACCCGAGGACCGAAGAATATCCGTGGTGCGAAATATATTGTCTTGCCTTTACTTTACTTTGCTTTTTGCATGTTGCAAAATATATGGGATCGTCGATTATCAAGCCGAAATGTCCTCATATTGCACAGCAAGTCGAGGGATATTATTGATTTGCGGAGCGAAATGAAGGCATCAACAAGTGTGACGAGTCGACCAAACACATGGTGAACTAATACGCTTATATATTATACATAACACAAATGTGTACGCAAATGAAACCCAATATTAATTTACCGTACGCAAATTTGACTATATTATTTTACTGTAGACAAATGAATCCCGATTATTATACGCAACAGTGAGACTATTCGTCACTAAAACGCATCTGCACCATAACCTACGAAATATTATCAGATATATATACTATAATGTCAGTGAACAAGTTTATGCAGTTTTGTTATTACGCGTATATTATTTGTAGGTTACATTATTACGTCGTGTAATTATTGTGACTTCATGGTTATGAAAAAAAAACAAAAATAAAATAGCATTTATAAACAGTTCCTGCATATTATATAGCGATATACTTACATTTTACGAAAACACAATCGTATGATATTAGCGGAGAAAGTACAAAATGATATATTATAATATGTTGACCGATATTACTTTCGAAATAACGATGGTTAAAAAATTTAAAAACGATTCGTCTGAGCCAATAATGCATAGCTACTAATTCTCCTACTAATATACTGATATTCTGTACCGGAACTAAAATATGTATTGCTACAGGTGCCTCACAAGGATGGTGGGAGATTAATTAGATCCTCGGCTATCTAATATTATTGATGACTAATATTAAAACCGATATTTGAAGTTTAGATTGGAAAAACACATTTTCAGAAAGTAGTTTTTTGGAAATAAATTTCAAGAGTACTTACTCAAATGACCAAGATATTTTTCTTTCAGTACCACATTTATTTATAATACTCTAAATTTCAAAAATAATAAATATCTACAATCGTACAATTTATTATTGCCAGTATTTAATAAGAATAGTGAGTTATAAAAGTGACGGAATTTTTGTTATTAATAAAAGTATATCATAGATTAATTATTGAGTTACTTGTATTCGAAACAAACTACTTAATAAATTAACTTAAGTGTCGTCTGGATTACCGTGTTCACCATAATATTATGGCGGATCTGAACTATCGAGGCTTTACCTTATGTTAATTACTAAAGAAATTTGGGTTGTGTGGAGGGGGTAAATCGTTTTCTTACCTGAAGCATAAATTACCCAAGTATGCTTCTGAATTAAAACATAATTATCATTCAATGATTTCTTATTACGAAGTAATAGGCTAATTAGGTTTTTGATATTTAATTAAATGTTAATTTATTTCGCTTAATTTATTTTACACATAATTTTCCACAATTTTGTTTTGTTATATTTTCACAAATGCTTGTATGAGATCATACAGAGAACACTTGGACAAAGATTTCTGTACAAAATAGTGTATTGGTGTGCGAGAAAAGTGAAAACGTTATATTTTCAACGCGTGGCAGCGCTACAACCGAAATTTGAGGTTTCGTTATTGTAACGACGATACCTACACAACTGCAACATATTGTATAATAATATAGTGGCGTGCGTTAATATTGTGTTGTAAATAATAATAATAATAATAAAACAGCGTTCCGTTTTTGTTTTTACGATCATCCGCGTCGTTATTCATCGTCAGATAGGTGTATTTACACATTGCAAGCGTTGTTCACGTTCAGGACCGAAAATTACGCATATACACGTGTGTCAGCGTTGCTGCTCGTAGTCGCGCGTCAAACTCGATGAGTAATATTTTGTTTTACTTTACTACAACAGCCACTCGTTCGAATATTTATATCGCGTTTTTATTTTTATTTTATTTTTCATCTAACAGCTTGATGTTTTTATTCATTGCACACGCGATATTATTATAATATATTATAGCTATAGATTATTTTTGGCCGTGTTATAATAATATGTACGGTGTGAAGAGTGCGTTCCCCTAACAGTGTACTTTGTCATTGTGTGAAAAATGCGAACAGCGATGAAACCAGAGCGAAAAGCGAAAACGCGATTGAATAGTAAAATCACTGCTGTCGGGTTTAGTCGCCGACGAAATATTGTCAAAAGCGCACGCACGACGAGGCGTCGTCGTAAGTGTTAGACTAGGAGGCACCATTATGCGGACGAGATGATGGGAGCACCCCCTTCCCTTGATAGATTAACAGCTCAGTGGCCTGAGAGCGAAAACCAAATCTTTTTTGTCAAATTTTGGATATTATCCCCTCCTCCCAAAAAATAAATAAATAAATATTGAGAAAATCGAAAAATGACCTGTTACCAACTCGAGTTAAGGGAAGAATAGCAATGGCCAAAAAAACATTCAATAGCAAATACAACCTCCTAACTAATAAACACTTTGATTTAAATACAAGGAAGAAATTCATCAAATCCTACATTTGGAGTGTGTTATTGTATGGCTGTGAAACTTGGATCATAGGTCAGTATGAAAAGAAACGGCTGAAAGCTATCGAAATGTGGATTTGGAGGAAGATGAACAAGATATCTCGGGTTGAAAGGAAGACCAACGAAATAGTGTTGCGAGAAGTAAGAGAGAAAAGGAACATCATGTCTCACATTTTGAAGAGGAAAACAAAACTCGTTGGACACCTCATAAGACACAACACCTTCATCAACAACATTTTCGAAGGAAAGATCATGGGAAGAAGAGGAAGAGGACGCCCTAGAACTTCCTACTTCCAAGATCTGATGCTGCTGATGAACACAAGCTCATACTCACAGCTGAAGAACCTAGCAACCAACAGGGAGACATGGATATTACGACAAGGCGATGCCTTTAGATAAAAAAAAAAAACCAACTCGAGGCGAATTCGGTTTCAAAAAGTTGCTGTTCGAGATTTTTGGACAAGTATTTCCATACGAAAAAGTGTTTCCAGAAAAGAAAAATAAATAAAGATCATTGTAAAAACACTAGCTTCTTCATTTCGTTTTCAAAATTCTAAAAAAAATAAATATAATTGGAAAAACACTACATTTTCCGTTCCCCAAAGCTCCAATCAGAATCTAAAAATCGTTTAATGTAGTATACGTATACGGGAAGTATGTTCCCCTCCCCAATGATAAAATGTACTTTTTCGGAGGGGATCGTGGGGGAGACGCTTTTAATAAAATATTATTCCAGAGTTCCTCTTCTATATAGTTCTATCGGTGTAAATCACTGAATTCATACTAAAACGCACGCGAATGCAGACTTGAAAAATTTAAATGCTAGGGCACTCATAATTTTCAGATCGCATTCGTAATTATCGCGATTAATTTGTCACCGCTGTTGTCCAATTTAAAACTCGGTGTACACAACGCAAAACGCGCGTATGCATCAATTTGTACACCTACGTGCCGCCACACAACTCGTGCTGACATATTAATATACTCGTATACACAAAAGTACATAAGCGGATGTCTGTAGTTACACGCCGCGAATGATGATAATAATATTATTATTGTTATGATTGCGCTTGAAACTGTATAATTATCATATTTTTTTCAAACTAAATTTATTGTGATGCTAGCGAATTTTCCTTTTTCGCCACGTGTAATAGAACCCGACCGTTCGACATTGTATATAACAGGGATGGCCAAATTGTGGCTATACACAGCTATTGTTCACTTTATTGTTTCATTACCAAGCAGTTAATATAATTAAGTCGTTTTATTTAAATTATAATTTGTTATTTTAGAATCTGGGTGAGAAACTACCTAGTGTATGTTCAATCATATTTTTATTAATTTTTTTTTTTTTTTTTTTGTCCATACGTTTTTATAAAGAGTTTCGACCAACATGTTCTTTTTAAACCTGAATTTCACTATTTTCTTGAGATTATTTTTCTAAACATTTAATAACTTTTCTAAAATTTGAGAAAACGACCAAAAATCTAACAAAAACGTTATCATTTGTTCGAACAGTAAAATATACCATCATAGATGAAGAAATCCACCGTTCGTCAGTCACTACTCTGTAGTTTTTTTTTTTTTTTTTTAACACACTCTGTACTTAAAATTAAACTCATATTGAGAATAATTATCATACGTACGAATAGTACATATTTAATTGTCATAGAGGGAGATAGAAAAGGATTAAAGGAGCTGTGAAAAAAAATAAAAACAGAATAAAACAGAACCAGCGAGTCGAATTGAAATGTCTTTTATTATTTGTTAAAAATTAAAACAAATATTGCCTACATATCGTTATACATAAATAAATAAATAAATAAATAAGTACAATTTATATTACAATCGTATATTTTATGTCTAAAATACTATATAATATGTATTCAAATTATGTACAAAAGGTTTTGTTTTCGTATGTGTAGTTCGATAAAACTTAAAATAAAAACAGAAAAATAATAATAATAATAATATATCGTAATAGTAACCTCGTAAACAAAATAGTAAATCCTACGGAGTGATAAAATCGAACGTAAAAATAACAATAAATATATTTATTAAAATTATATTTTTTTTTTTACCTATTTCCTGATTTTTTTTTTTTCATTCAAATAATATTTTTTATTATAATCGTATACACTTATTGCATTATATATATAATATCCATTGTATCGTATAGTAATATAATCGTATAACGTTAAAAACGTCGTCATTGTGTAGGACAAAATCGTTTTCGATAAAAATTCGCTTAACGCGATCGAAATATAAAATATATAGTAATAATAATAATAATTAGTATTGGTACGGAAAATTTTAAAATGAATAAATTTTTTTAATTATAATTTATAATTTATTTATTTATTTATTTTATTAAAAGCATCAGCGTTTAGAAAACTGACTACATTACGCGTGATGGAGAAATAAAAGATCAATAAAATAGTAACCGTTATTATTATCATCTTAAAAACAAATTATCACGGAGGGCGAGTATATACGAAAATAACGATATAGATTAAACTACAGATTCTCACACGCCGATTGGTTTGTATGGCACCAATTTATTACAATAATATTAATAGCGAGTTTTCCGTCTAATTATAATAATAATAATAAAAATAAAAATCGCGTACAAAAAAAAAAAAAAAAAAAAAACATTCCCTTTAACTTAAATTATAATAAAAACCAAATAAAAAAATAAAAAATATTATTTAAATGGTAACTATTTGCTTACCTATACAATAATAATATACTGGCTGATAGTAATAATAATAATAATTACGTAATAACTAAAACGAAGGGAAAATCTCGATGATAGGAAACGAAATAATATTTTATGAAAACGCTAAACGGGACTGTTGTGTGAGAGTTGTGTCGTGAAGATCGACCAATGGCGCGTGTGTGTGTTTTTTGAATTTTTCAAAAATTTTTAATTTCACTTTTTTCTAATTTATTTTTTATACAGATACAGCTGAACGCGGACAAAACTATAATTGAATTAGGAACACGGCGTATTTTCAAATAACGATATAATTTTTTTTTCTTCATTTTTCCAACGTATAATACGTGTATTATTATTGCAATGATAATAATATTAGTTCAAAAATGGAATGGCTTTCACAGGAACGTGCGCGCTCGACAGAGAAACGGAAACGCGACGTCTAACCGGAAAATAATTAATCAATATCCTTAACCTACAGTCGATTAAAATATAATTAACTCTACACTTAAGCATTAATCGTTATACATAGTTGACATGACAGCCTTTCAAAATGTTTTATCCTTAAAGTTAGTAAATATATAATATATATTTATTTAATAATAATAATAATAATAATTACATCCAATTATTAACACAGGACACTTGTGTAGCGTATGAGCAGAAATGTAAATCGTATAATAGTGTATATAATAATAATAATAATAATAATAATAATATATTAAAAATATTATACTAATAATTTTCACGTACATCACATACATATTTTATTATCATAACATAAAATATATCCAAAAGCGCGCGATTTCAAAGACGTGTTCATCATTCGCGTATAATATGTATGTGTGTAAGACACGACGATTTCCTCTCGAAAAACTCGTTTAACAAAGTAGAAATTATTAAATAATAATAATAATAATAATAATAAAAGAAAAAACAAAAGGTTTATTGTTTCTAACGCGTATACATATGTATTTAAGGTATACAACCAGAATTCGCATACGTCGTGGATTTTTGTGGAAGAGATTAAGTACATGATTAATAATAATAACTATTATTATTATTATTATTATAGTACGGGTAATATCAAAGAAAGAAAGTAATACGATCTTTTTCTTTTCCCCCAGAAATCACGTTAAGCGTCTATTTTTTTTTTTTTTTTTTTTTCATTTTTATCTTATACAATTAACACTAATAGTATTATAGTCGAAGTCGCAGCGTCTCGTGCGATCATTTGGCGCGTGTACATTATTCATAATAATTATAATAATATGTAATAATATTTACAAAGAGATTTTAATAATATAAACGCGAGAAAAGGTGAGATGAGTGAGGCGGACACTGCGACGACCCGGGGAGGAAATAAGGGATAAGGAATGAGAGTTGGGGGATAGGGGTATAATAGAGAAAAAGAGAGATAATAATAATAATAATATCCACCCCCAGACCGCAGGCGTATTAATGATAACGATTTGTGACTAGACGTATTTACTGGACAGCTGTTTGGCCAGTTCAGTGTACTTAAGGAATTTTGAATGCGGACTCTCGTCGTAGCCGCCGTTTTTCGATGGTTCGGGACTCTTGACGCCGCCACCCGCTGACGAAGTGGACGGCGATCCTGCGCTGTTGTTGTTGTTGTTGTTATTGCTATTGTTGTTGTTGTTATTGTTGTGATTTGGCGACGATTTGTGTTGCGACGAGGACGAAGGCGACGGAGACGGCGAGTGGGCCGTTACCGAAGCGGCGGACGAAGACGGCGACTGTTGGTGGACTGCAGAAGCCGCGGCCGCAGCCGCCGCCGCTGCAGCCGCCACGGCGGACGCAGACTTCAGCATAATGGGTTCGGGCGTGATGCCTTCCTTGACGAAATGCACTTTGGACAGGTGATGCCGGTACGCGCCCTTGGATATGAACGGGGTGTCGCAGAACGCGCACTTCATGATGGAGTCGGCGGTGACGACAGCGTCGTTGCACGCCCAACTGAAGGCCAGAATAGCGCCCGGCGCGGTGCCACCGCCGTTTCCGGACAAGGACGCGGGCGGCGACATGGACTGCGCGTGACCGCCGTTGGTGGCCGAAGCGTTCGAGGACGAGCGGCTGCTGGGACGGTGATGATGCGGATGGTGATGGTTCTCCGTTTTGTCGCACAGCTTCTGGAGTGCGGCCAGCGGATGGCTGCTGGTGCCGCCGGTTCCACCGCCACCGTTCTTACCGCCGGCGCCGTTCTCGCCGTTCGCGGTGGACGAACCTACACTGCCGTTCACGGCCGACGTCAAGCTCTCGAACATCGAGGACAACGCGCCCAGGCTAGACGACGTGACCGGGGTCTTTTTTCCGCCGTCCGTCACGGCCGACTTGTCACTGCCAGCCGGACTCGCGGGACTGCTCTTGCACGGCTGCGGCGTGGGACCACGGCTCGACCCGGCTCCCGCAGCGGCCGCGTCATCCTCGGCTGACTCGCGACTTCGCGCGCGCTGTTCCGCCGGACTCTTGGCCACGGCCACGGTCGACAAATCGTCGTCGTCCGCGTACTCGTTTTTCACTTCGGCCATCTCTTCGGAACCGTCGCCATCTGCGGCATCACCGCTCTTTACTGCAGCCTCGCCGCTGACGGTCTCGTTGTTCTTGCCGTTAGACGACGACGTGGATTTGGGCGAATGATGCCGCTCCGGCGTCGACTTGGGCGTGACCGAGCGCACGCGCTGATAGTCCGCCGTGGACCCGCTGTCGTACGGCTTCCTGTCTGGCGTGGTCGAATCGCTGCGCATGGCCGCCAACTCCGGTGACATGGAACTGGATTCACTGCCGCTGCGCTCGTGCCGGCCCAGCGACTGGTAGCTACGCAACAGGTTCATGGCTTGCATGTCCATGATCGGCTTGGTGGCGTCCACGCTCTCGTCGATGCCCAGCCGCTTGAGTATGCTCTCGCCGATGGACGCGCCAGCGGCCGAAGTGCCGTACCGCAGCCGCGAGTCAAAGCTCTTCTCGATCAACTTCTCGATTGCGTTCAGCACCGACGGCGACGACGTGGACGTGGTGGACGACGACGACGATGACCCGGCCGTGGTGCCCGCGGCCATCGCGGATTTGTTCACCGACAAATCCTGGCACCGGTCCTGCTGCTGCTGATGGTGGTGGTGGTGGTGGTGGTCCTTCTTCGACCGTTTTTCACCCCGTCCCGAATGGTGTTCCGCGCCGCCGGACAACGCGTTCTGCGACATGAGCGCCGTCTTCAACAGGTTCTTCTGGTCCGCCGTCATCGTGACGCACACGCGCAAGTGTTCCATGAAACCGGCCACGTCCACCTTCTCGCCACATTTCTCGCATATGATCCGACCCAGCCGGTGGTGATGATGGTGGTTGCCGCCGGCGACCGCGTCATTGTTGCTCTTGAAACCACCGGTCGCGTATCCTCCGACGCTCCCTTCGCCGTTCTTCACCTCGTGCTGAGCGCGTTCCAGCTCGAGCAATTTGCGCACCGGCAACGACTTTTTGCGCTTCTCGCGCGTCTGACGACGCCTGTTGCTGCCCTCCGTGATCGATCGCATCATATGCTCCTTGTAGTGCGAGTTCTTCACCATGTGCACGCTCAGTTCTTTGAGCGAGTTGAATGCCTGGTCGCACACCTTGCACGTGAGGACCGCGCTCACGTGGTTCGCAGACGACGCGTTTACCGCGCCACCGCCGGCTGGCGAGCTGGTGGAGCCGGTGTTGCTTCCGCTACCGCCGCCACTTCCACCGCCAGACGTCTTGTTCTCGTCTGCGGATTTCCACGATATAATCTGTTCCTGCGAAATGATGTTGGTATAATGCTGCGTCTGCTGCATGTGCGTGGTCATCTCTTGTAACGAACGGAAGCTCTGACCGCACCACATACACTTCAGAATCTGACGCGTCTGTTCCGCGCCCTTGCCCAGCCACACGTCCTGGCCACGGACCAGTTTCCGCGGCAGCGGCATTGTCTCTTTAATCAGCATGTTCAGATCGTTGTTGTTTTTGCTATGACCTCCGGAGCCAGTGGACGCGGCAGAAGGCGGGGGCGGTGGTGGTGGCGGCGGTTGTAGACTTTGCGCCGCAGCGGTTCCGTGCTTCGTCTCGGCCATGTGCGTCGACATGGCCTGCAGCGTGGGGAAGCTCATTTTGCACCACACGCACTTGAGCACATCTTTCGTCTGGTCCGCTCCCTTGTTCAGCCAGTGAGACTGCCACGCACTGTGCCGTCCCGAACTGGGCGCCAACACGGATCGCGGCTGTTCGTCCTGCAACTTGCTCAGCTCGCACATCTTTTCCAGCGCCTTTGTAGCGTCGCTGGTGGCGTTCGCGAACGGCGACGGTGATCCGTAAGCCGCGGGTATCTTGCCGTGCTTGACGCCGCCGTTCCACAAGTGATGGACGGGCTCGCCCGGTGGCGTCATCATCTCGCCGCCCCGCGATATGGGCCGAATTACCGGCGTGGTATACTGCGCCCACGGTCGACTCATGCGCGCGTAAATTTCGTTGGCCAACGGCGGCGAAGACGTCACCGGCGACTTTTCCAGTTTTATCTTCTTGCTCCGGATCGTCAGATCTATGGGCGAGTCGTTGTTGCCGCCACCGCCGAGGTTCATGGCAGTCGCGGGCGGCAACGACGAAGTGGGACTAGCGGGCCTCTTCGTGCTGAAGTCTAACACATCCGACGTGGCCGGAGGCGAACGGGCGGGCGACATGTTGGCCAACAACGGTACTTCGTACGGCGGCAGGCTGGATTCGCTTCTTGGTGATCCCCGACTCATTTTAGATGGACTGTTTGTCTCTCTGTAACAAAAATAATAACGAATAATTAGTATTCGATTTATAATACACCACAACAACAGATATTGCTATGACGAGGAAAATGTTTAAAATTTACACGAAATACACGTGTAACTAACAAAAAAATAAACAAAAAATGTGTCACGTCACTACGTTTATTCCGTAGACATTTAATAATATAAATATATAGACCACGCATTAATAAAATATATTAAAATAGACGTAATATACATTTTTAATGAGGTAATTTTAAAACTGGTAATAATTTAGTCAATTTATATAAGAAACTCAAGTGGATCCGTGTATAACATAACCTCATTTTGGTAGTTTAGATTTTAACTTTTTTGTAAATAGCCTATATTTACTCAAGAAATATTGCATAAATTGTTAACGAATTGCTTAAAAAAGTTACTTTAGAGCCTGTCTCTCAAAAACTTATGATTATGTCCAGGTGTTATAAATAAAACTAAAGTATTCCTCAGTCTATGAATTATATGTCTATGATACATCCAAATAATTTAGGCCAATATTATATGGTATAGAGTTATATAAAAATTGTTTCATATAACAGCTTTTTTCCATAACCCAGAAGAAAAGCTGAGTTGTAATAAATATATAACTTTAACATTAGTTTATCTTTAATTTTTAAGCACTTTTATAAACTTGTTCTACAAATTAGTTATCAATCAAATTTATCGTTTTTATAAACTATGTAATAATATGTTATGTTAATAATTATTATTTTATAGTATTCGGAATTTTTTACGCCGTTCGAGGAGTACATGTATCGAATTTTCTTGAATACAGAGAGAAACCGTAAATAAAAATCTAAACCAGAGCAAAGCAGAAAACGTAGAATAATAATTATAAAATAACGTTTTGTATCGTCTGAAAATGACACGCATCACGAAAATTGACACGAATAGATTGACCAAGTCGTTGATTTAATGAAGGCGTTTATCAAAATTACTCAGCGTTTATTTTTGTTTTATTTTATCTCCACTCCATTAATTACGACGTGTTTTTTTTTTATTATCACCATCTGCCAACCACAAATTTTTAGTCGACCGAATACATTATTATTTTTATTTTTCGCTGGTTTAATTAATGGAAACAATTAGCATATCCCGACGCGTTCGAGTTGGCGACAAGAATTCAATCCGAATGATTAGCACGCGGCCATTTTGGCTAGTTGCCTGACGACTTCGAAACGTAACGCACTCGCACGCACACGATCATTCGCGCGCGCGCACACACACACACACACACATATATTATTCTGAATTTTGATATTAGGACCCTTTTTTCGGGTGTGGGTTGGCGAAAGAGAGCGAGAGAGAACGAGAGAGAGAGAGATTGAGGGAGACGCGGCAATGGATTTGCACGCCCGGAACTCGATCCTCCGTCGGCAATAATTTCCGGCTAACAAGACAGATTAATGAACAATATTTCATATTGGCAAGACTTTGCTCGCAAAACAAACTCAGTCGAGTGCCGCATTAAAACCAATTTATGGAGTTTGCAGAGCCAGTGTCGTCTGCGGCGCAACCGGAATAATTGTAATATAATGCCGTCACGAATTCAAGGTGACAAGGTGTATCTTTCGCCCCACGCGACGCCCGGTGGCCGGGCGGGTGGAAAGTTAAGGGGAACGGCGGCGACACAGGGGATGGGACGACGACGACGTTATCATGGTGCCCCGGTGGCGCGCTCGGTATATATAGCATAGTCGACGTGAGAGAGCCGGGCTACAACGGGCGATATATTTTAAAAATTATCGAATCTAAAGTACAAAGTTGACATTCCCAGCGGGGAGGTCATAACAGTTTCCCCCCCCACGCCGTAGTACAGCACTCTGCCGGTTGGTTTCCATCACCGACCCGCGCCCCGTCCAAGTGTATACTTCCTCCGGCGTAGGCGAAAAAAAAAACGAACGAACGAAGAAATTATTCTCTGCCGGCGGGAGAAGAGGCGGCACCCGAAGCCATTATCGTAAATCAGTCGAAGAGTTTCACCACCGCCGCCGTATCTACGTGCCGCGCGCGCGAACCACGACTAAATGAAAATTCAAATGAACGGGCAAAGCCGACACCCCCGGAGCACATTACGCCGGGGTGCTATGACGACGACGACGATGACGACGACACACCGAACCGCGCGTTAGTGCTACGATAGTAGTACGCACTTCGCTCGTCCTCGTCATCGTTGTTCGGTTACGGGTTTTTTTTTTTTTTTTTTTTAATGACACGAGGGACGAGCTGCTGCTCTCGCGCTGTTACCCCGCGCGACTCTTTAGGCAAGTTATTCCCCGTTAGGAGACTGAGAGTTTTTGGAAAAACTGAGAAGCAAAACCATATTTTTCCATTAAATTCGTTTATATATATAATATAGGTCGGCCATTTCCAGACCTGAGATATGCGTGCTCCTAAAAGTACGGGAATTGATATCAAGGGGTATTTAAAAAAAAAAAAAAAAAAAAAAAAGGGTAATGTTGGAAAAATAAAGTTTAATTCGTTTAAAACGGTTTTTAAAAATATCCTAATTTTTTTTGGTTTGGTACTGAACTTATAACTAATAATAGTCGCTGATGAGGGGAAAAGAGGATACGTGAGTGATAAAAATTAAAAAAAAACGCTTTTATAGATGAGTATATTTCCGATAGTAGAGTAGTCAAGGACCCGTGTTGCCAACTTTGTTTTGAATAAAAATAAAACAGCTTTATTAACGAATTTTTACATTTGTAATTCGTACAATATTTACTGTGAGTAAATCTCAATACTTGACGGACGAAATCATAATATAATATGTAAATTATGGAAACGGCAAACGCTAAATACAACGTATTTACGAAAATTAAAAAAAAAAAAACGTTCGCACAGATAAACACGTCATGCGATTCTTTGACATTTAAATATTACACTGAAAGACGTCGAACTAACGTAATATATAATCCAAGCATATATGCATCAAACCAGATTATTATAGCGGAGTCTTGTTTTTACTTAATCAACGAAACGTATGCGTGTGTGTGTGACACGGTTGTAAAAGTGACCATTTTACCAGAATAAATTTAATGGCATTCCTACCGAAGACGACGATAGTGTATAATGTCAAGGCCCGATAAAACGAACCATATCGACGACAATTATTATATTATTTATAATTACTATTCATGCGTTTATATCCTAATAATAATAATAGTTAAAATATCAATAATATTATTCATATCAAAAAAATCGTCTCAGTCTTTATTCATAGAGAACATGACGATACGTGCGCGCAATAACATTTTTTATACTTATCAATTATTAAGAATTTGTTATAACGGCTTTCAATTATGAAAATATGTAATACGAACCTTTAATATATATACATTAAACCAAAAATAAGCAAAGTCGATATCTTTGTTGTGGGTTGTGGATTCGAAAAACTTATTCGATTTCAATAGATTTTTTTTTTTTTTTAATTAATTAAATCACTGAGCAGGTTTTAGGTATAAATTTAATCCGATAAATTCGGTAAATAATTAGATACTAATTAAAATAAATAACTGTATAGCTTCTCTAATTGGTAGCTCGGAAAAAATCTATATGTGTATGTGCCTCATCAAAGTAAAAACAATATTTTTCACAAAAAAGTATTATAAACTAGAACTATAGAAAATATGTACAGAGATATTATATAAATTAATAAATTATAATATTAGGAAATGGCAGTTTTCAAATCTAATTCATTTTTTACATAAAGTCGGGTGAACCAGCTAGTAAGATATGTGTAAAGCATAAAATATATAATCTATATCGTTTTCTTGTTTTACGAATTTAAATGACTAATCTTCCACTCTCTTCAAATTTAAATACTGTATTTATGAATATTTTAATTACGTACTGCACACGTGAAATATTTCTCAGTTAAACATAAAAAAAGTTACTAATTAATATAAACTGATAAAAAAAAAAATTATAAAAATTAACATTTACGTCAGAATTGTGTTCATACTGATTAATGACTGACGAATTCAACATAATATTCTCTTCTTTGGTACTTCATCTTGAGTATGATTTTATCCTTTTCAAAGTAGAGATAAATTACACATCAGTTGATCTAATGGCAACACATGAAACATATTGTATATCTATCATATAGAGCCATATTTTGGAAAAATTATTTCTCTAAGAACGCATATTTCTTATATCATATGCCTTTGCATATTTTTGATAAATAAATATTACATTTTACAAAAATATCAACAATCTCTTACTCTCTTTGAATAAAAAAAGCATGAATAGATCATGAAAGATATAAAGTGTAAAATAACGAAAATCAATAAAAAATATTACAACACATCTAGTTTCACAATACTATTGAATCAAATATACAGAATTTTATAGTGCATAGTTTAATATAAGAACTTATTTTTGCATATATTTAAATAATTTACCATATTTTATGAAATTTGACATTGCTTTGATTGCTATGAGTTCTCTGAGTTATGATTCTCACGATTCAAAAATGTATATGCCTCACAAAAAAAAATGAATTTTATTTTAATTTGTTATTGTTTTACAAATGACTTAAAAAACTAGAACAAAAAAAAAAAAAAAAAATGCTTTTCTAGTTTATTTGAATAATTGTTTTTCTTTTTAAAACTACATATTTCATATATTTGTAAGTTAAGTTTTAATTTGTAGGCTAACCTGTGTATTTTAAATTATTTTCCCACATATTTCAAGACTTTCAAGTGCTATAATTCCACATAATAATATCACGGATTGAAAATTCTCACCTGAGAGGTTCGTTCGCAACAGCGTCCTGTTCGGCGTCCGTGCTGGATGGAATCGGAGACCTCGGGGGTGAACCGGACGATCCTCCGGACACGCCCTCTTCTTCTTCCTCTTCTTCATCCTCGTCGTCTTCGGGACAACCGCCGTCGTCTTCCTGGTAGCCTGCGGGCGGTTCTTCGCCTTCACCGCCTTCCCCTGGAGAGAACAAAAATCGAAACAAAATCGTCAAAAAGTATCTCAAGAAGGACGTCGTCATATTTTTACTATTTTCACAAGTAAGTACTATATAGGTAGCTACCCCGCCGTCAATAAGGGGAGTAACGAGAAGGGTTGATGAGATTTTTAAAGAGACTCAAACTTTTATGTCGACACGAGCAATTATAGCACGTGGGATACACCATACAAAAACATAATATGCCCCGAAGTCAACGGTTAATACGATGACTGATAATGATAATAACCGGCGGTGGCGACAAAAGCGCCAGTTGACAATCACTTACGATATTATTACTAATTATTATACCGAATGCGCGCGCACGTGCGCGCGCGTGTGTGTTTGTGTATGTCTATGACTGTGAATTTGTGTGTGTGTTTGTGTGTGTGTGTGTGTATGTGTGTGTACGTTTAAACGCACACAAATACTGGTGTACATCATTCGATCTGCGTTAAGAGAGACTAATTTGAAATAATGGGTCGCTCCGTCGAGTCGACGTTTAGATTAACTGTGTGGCTCGTCGTCGTCGTCGTCGTCAAACCGAACAGGTCGTTTGTACTTATTTGTAAAGCGCACCAGTGGCTGTCAATGATTTTGAGAATACGAGACGGAGTTTTGTCGTCGTCGTCGTCGTCGTCCTGTACCGCCACTTCCGCTACCGTTCGTCGTTTTAACGTCATGACGCACTGTTCTACCATTATCCTAGCATTATATTAACGACAGGACGTGATAAGGACATTCGTCTTGGGCCAGTCCTGCCAGTGGACTCGATATCGACTTAACTCGAGAACGCACCGATTCACTTTATTATTGACTTACACGAAATAATTTAAGAAAAACTTCTTTTTTAATTATACTATTACAATTTACCACTGTATTATATTGTATTGTATTTTCTTTATGATATTTAACAATTATATTTTTATCGATTACACTTTGCACAGTTTGTAGCCAACATAGTTTAAATAACTAAGTGAAACGCACTGTACATTTTTTGGACATACAGACCCGATTTAAATTTTTAGTGGACATTACACTTTTGTTGGTTTTTCTTCTTATTTCTGTACCATTTTGAAAATATTTTATTATTAATAAAAAATTCGATAGGTACTACATAATTTTTTGCCGGACGAGGAGTAAGAAATTCGTTTAATCTGGGAGACAACGATTCACAAAGTTTTTGTGTGAAGTTTTTTCCTCTTACACCGAAGAAAAAAAGTCTACGATTTCAGTGTTTTACCCGAACCAGGACGATATACTGCACTCTTCGCCGGGTGAATTAACCCGAGCGGCAGCAGCCGCTCTATTGTCTTCAACGAATCTAAAAACGGACCGAGCGCGCACGCAGCTAAAAAAAAAAAATAATAATAAAACCCCGACAGAGTTTATTATTATCTCCACAGACGTTCGTCTTTTTGATAAAAACGCGTTTTATTTCAGATGTCGCATGATGGGCTGTGTGCGCGCACAGGATGGCGGAGAAACGGTCGGTTAACGATGAACCGTGCGGGCATCGTTGATGAGTGGGGGGAGGGGGGACGGAGGAGGGCAATCGGCGGAATAGGAAAAAACGAAAAGAGAATAAGAAAATAATAATAATAATAATAAAGAAAAAACTTTTGCACGCAAAAGACCGAAGACGTCTTGTACGGAATTCATTATTTTTGTGTGTGGACTCTCTCTGCTGCTGCTGCTGCTGTTACGGAGAGGACAATGGGGGTCGCAAATTTTCCGGGCCGACAAACCCTCAAGATCGAACGCGCTAGATAACGATATAAAAACAATAAAACCTGGGGCGGATCTCTCGAACCTGTCTAAAGTCGTCACGACCCAAAGCCTATTGTCTTTAACGCCTTGCAGATGGCTCCGATAAAAACGAATGGGTTGTTTATGAAAACTTAAAACTGTCCCCTCCCCCCCTCCGCCCATTCAACCCACACCGCCGCCACAACAGCCACCGCGGAATGCTAACTATTGTGCGCCGTGAAAAGTTCATACCACCGCCGCCGTTGATGCGGCATCGTGGAAAAAGTGGATGGGAAAAAAAATAATAATAATAATAATGAAATGAACATTCAAACGACGCGTCCAATAAAGCACACGCTTTTCTCGATCATTAAGCCGCGCACGGTTTTTATATCGTTATTTATATTATATTTCACTCCAAATTATACTACTTACTTCTCTGTGGCTGCTGCGGCAACGACAGCTAATAATATACTATTATGTATATACGAGTATAATAAGCATAATATACTAGTATTTTAATATACAACTGTCGTCGTATACGCGCACGCATAAAGAACGACGCGTGGAATGCGGGGAGAAAAGCAAAAAAAATAAATAAATAAATAAATAAAAATACACAGCGTTTAATTGGTCTGATTTATAGACTATTGTGTTGTTCGTTCGTGCGGGTCGTGATAATCCGTTTTTTTAATACTTTTTATTGTAATTATTATTATTATCATCATCATTACGTACGTACGTACGTATGTGTGTGTGTGTGTATTTTTAGAGCGTACCGAGCGCCACCGGTCAGCGCCACTCCTCGTTACTTGACGCCGTGTGTACGCGCATCTTATTATTATTAAAGTTCCCCGGATGAAACGCACGACGACGACGACCGGTCTTTGCGCGTGCAGGTTATTAACGCATAATAATGCACGTAATTCAACGGTAACTACACCTAATACACACGAACAGTGTACGAGGAAAAGGAAAAAAGCCGGACATACTTTGTACACCTTGGATATTCTTTGGTCCTCGAGTAGGATGCTCTCGGTGGGTGTATTGCATTTTAAAAAAACGATAAATCATCATTTCTTCAATAAAACGATTCTGATCGGAACTACAATAAATAATAATAATAATAATAAATGTCGATTAGATTATACTAAACTAATGTTATCAATAATGTTGGGTACTCGATAATATCGTGTGTTTGTGTGTGTTGTCAAGTTATAAATGCCTTTATAAAAACACTATAAGCAATATATTTCTATAAATTCATAAACCATCAACAAACTTTTAATTGACATTTTGGTGTTTTTATGAGAATATTTGGTTTTTGCTCGTATTAATAAATTTCACATTTATTTTTCAGTAATACAGTGGAATAAAATCCACCATTTTTTTTTTCAAATATTAAATAGTAATATTAAAATGAACTTAAAACTATTTTTTCGAATTAATAATCATATATGCGAAAATGTCATCATATTATAATACGATGACATTTTCGTATTGTCTACGAGCTAGTTTGATGATCAAAAATGTTTGCCTTTTTGTCCTCCGGCTAGAATTGCAATGGTTTTGATGTGCAGCAAGTGGACAGCTGCAGCAGTGTACCTCGAGTATACGTTAAATAATGTGTGCGTATATTATTCATTACAATATATACGTATACATAGTGTTGTTTGAGAGGACTAAATTAGGCGGTAACGGGGCCGCCAAAACAAACAGACTCGTAAATTAATTGACGACGCTAGTAACCACACCAATTAACGTGATGTCATTAAACATTAAGTTGCCGGCAGCCGTCAGTGCCTATATATACACTGTGCAACGTCTTTGCCCGTTTTCTACCCTCCGACCGAAGGCGACGGCGGCGGCGGCGGCGCTAACCCCGCGCGGCGTGCGCGCTGTCTGTCTGTTTAATTCTCATTTGTCACCTCAAACCCCTTTTTGCCGTCTATTTATCGTTCCTCTCTCCATCTCTCTCTGTCCCTGCCAGTGAGTGTATTTAAACACAATATAATATAATATTCTTCAACCGTCAGTCCATCAGTCAACCCGCTGTGACGACGGTGAAACGATTTAATTTGCTTTTCAACAACAATCGCAATGCTCGTATTATACCATTCGTACACGCACTGTGCAGACTGAATAATTGTACCGTCACACAATATTATTATAATACAAAGTATAGGCACATACGATACAAATAATAATAATATACGAGTGGCGTACGACCCCGTCGTCGTGTCGTGGATTAAGGACAATAAAAATTCTTATTTTGTCTTAACTCGCATATTATTTTACTACGCGGACGACGATCGCCATACCGTACACACACCCGCGAAGGCGGCGTTTGTATGCAAATCTCGAGGCACGCGTATTATTGTATATTATAATATACCGTGGTAGCGGTATTGTATCGTCGTTGTTATTTTAAACGCTTTTCGATTTCGCATCGTCCGAGACAATAGCCACTACACACACACACACACACACAACACTCTGCACACAGCAGCAGTCCTCGTGCGCGCAGCTTTGTGAGAATAAAATAATATAAACAGTATTTTAAATATCGTATTGGAAACGCTATAAATGCGAACATGACCAAACGCGCAAAGATGTCTCATACACAATATATATATATATATATATAAATATAATATCGACATGGATGCATCATGATGACTAGGGTGCGCGCACGATAATACATATTTTATAGGTTGGTGTACGTGTGTTTTTACGGGATGAAAAAAAGAAAAAGATTAAGAAGGCCGCGTGACCATTAAGCATTCCTCCTCTACCGGTCGGTCGCGGTCAAATTATTGCCCTGTGACTGGCGCGTCGTCTTCGATTGATTAATACGACGACCGACCGAACGACCCGTAGGCTATAAAATCATTATAATATATTATATTTGTGCGCTGCGCACCCGGTCGAGAGTGTGTAAACGTGTTGCCGGGCCAAAAGGAATATAATAAAATATAATATACAAGAAAAACGTCCGTCGGACCGGCCGAAAAAGTATTATAAATGATTCGGCGGAAAATCAACAGGGGTACTGCATATATACATATATGTATTATATTGTGCAATTCCGAGACGCGCGCCCGGCCATTGTGTGCCAACGCGTTGTTCGGATAGCTAGCTAGTGGCGGCAACGTGGACGGTCGGGGTGGAGAGTGTGATTTATGGCGGGGGACGACAGGCTCGGTCAAACTGGTTGACGACGACAAAAGAAGCGTATTCCTACGTGGGGATACCTATATAATAATAATAATAATAATAATATGTATTATACGCGTCGTCCATGATATTTGACGTCTTACGTGGCGGCGGCGGTGGTGTTTGTCGGAATTCCTACGCGAACACCTTTTTATCAATCAGTTCAGCAGATATTTAATATTAAACCAAAAATATACACAACCTGATACGGCGCTTTAACGGCATATAATTTATCTCCGTGTCACCCTTGTAGGTGATATTTAGCAATTTTTTTTTTTTTCTACAAGCAATCTCCGCCGTTTCAAAGGGTATCCCCGCCAACCCCAAAAACGATAGGTAGTACCGGGTATTT
Source organism: Stegophylla sp. TES_Ste_2020 (assembly GCA_025469315.1). Taxonomy (NCBI): domain Eukaryota; kingdom Metazoa; phylum Arthropoda; class Insecta; order Hemiptera; family Aphididae; genus Stegophylla; species Stegophylla sp. TES_Ste_2020. The sequence goes on along the minus strand of JAIPRM010000098.1, from coordinate 50,139 downwards.
TGTGGAGTTCGGGCGAAAAGAAACGCGTGAGTGACCATCATCGCGGCGGCGGCGGACCATCAAGTCAACCATAAATCTCGCGCAAGACTCGAAATTTATAACCTCTCTCTCTCTCTCTCTCTAGTCGACTGCAAATACGTTCATATACGATACAATATGATAATACTCACCACCACCGCGTTGACGACGTTTATCACGGGTTCGCCATTGAATTGTCAACGCGTGAGCAATGAACACGAGAACGCAGAAAAAAACGAAAAAAAAAACGAAAAACAAGAACTGCAAGGAAATGGATTCTCGGGTCGATCTAGATTTTTAGAGCGTGGTGATGGCGGTAGAAATGATGCATCATACGTTTTACACATGTGTTTATATAACGTATACACGCATGTTTGTTTATTTTATAATAAACAAACGCGCGCCCAGAAAACATAATAATAATAATTCTCCTACAAACCGGTCTGCGTGGTGCGTTATACCTAAACTGGAAAAAAAAAAATTAAAAGAAAAAAAAAAAGAGGGAATTCTCCGATAAGCACTCCGTACACATTATAAAATATATAGGTAGGTAGCGTATAAGCGTGTCGGTTGAGTGGTGTGGTGGGTACAGAGTGATACACGGAGCAGAGAGAGAGAGAGAGAGAGGATTTTTTTTTTTTGCGACTCGATGATAGATCGATTAAAAATAAAAAGAGCCACCGCAATACAATAAGTGCAGTATACACTGCGTGCGTAAATGCTCTCGTCGTCGGTCGGTGCACAGACATTACATACACCTCATTACCGATGCACGGTCGTCGCAACAGCAGCCGCTACCGGGGGCTAGCTGACGACGGGACAAGTGAATGCGTGTCCGTCGACGGATAGCAGCCAGGCCCCGCCCCAATGGACCGGCCGCGGTCGGCCAATCGGCACACGTGTAAGTACTATAAAATATATATATATATAGAAATATACATTTATAATACTTATATATATATATAAATATAATAAATCGTGTATGTGTACGTGAGGTGTTTTTTTTTTCTTCCAGACAATCGTCGTCACGCGACATACCTCGCGCAATGCGGCGGCGGCGACGGTGGCTGATACCACACCTATACTTATGTTTAAGGTATGAACCAACATTATTGTACACTTGTACCGTGGTCAGAGTGGTAAGCACATCGCTAGAGGGAGGCGAGTGGTGGTGCTTCAACTTCCCTCCGAAATAAATTCAACCCTCTCGAACTCACTGAAATACGTACGAGTGACGTACAAAAAGTTGATATCACTGTTTATCTGTTGATACTAACACTTCTTTCATAGTGAAAAACAAAATGTTTTTAAAGGACTATAAATTATTCAGAATAATCATTTGATTTACAGTTTTTATTGATAACAAGAAAAGTAATTAAACATTACATAATATGCTCCGTGCTGTGCTTAAAAAGACTTTTTTCTCCATCAGTGGTGGTAACAATGTTCTGAGGACAGATTATAGTTTGTTTTTACTTTTGAAAAAAGAGAATTACATGGCTGGAATAGGAACAGTGCACCATCTGGTTAGTCTTAGTGCTTTATTATATGCAATTAAATTATGTTCCGGAATAATCACATGTGACATTGAACTGGTTTACATACTCTACAGTCTACACTTTAGGAGTGGCCAATTTTAATGAACTTTTGATAAACTTTCAAGTTCATTTGGGTTGTCACGATCCACATCGATTTACTCCGATCGAATAATTTAATACAAAAATCGTCTATGATTTAATTATATTACGCATGTGTGTTGGTCCATGACCCTTAGTCCCCTCCTACGATCCATGTCACGCTTTTTACTTGCTCTTTCAAATTATTCTGCTACACCTATGATTTAATACAAATTATTACCAATTATTGTAATAAACTATAAGACAGTTCAAAAATCATTTAAAAAGTTATTTTCAATGTAATTATTTTTTTTTTTTTTTTAAGTTCTACAATAAAGTATATATTTGAATCTTAATTTATATGTACAATGTAACAAATGTTACACGCTCTGCAGTAGCAACTATATAATATTTTGTATTGGTTTAATCGAATCTATATAAATATCATAATAATATGGATTAATATAATATATATGACGCCGTCGGACGCAAGACTTAACTCGATTTGACCGACCCTGCACGACGACCGAAATCGTCGATACGGTAAATTACGAGCAATTAAATTTTGTATACAACCCACGCCGTCAGTGTAAGTAAGTACACTTCTACCTAGTGATGTGAATTTTCCGCCGGTTCAGCGAAGTATCTCACTCACGTATATAAATAAGATTATCGACAGACGGGGGCGGATAAATAACAGCCATTTCTGTGCTAAAGTAATTATTATTATTCTCTCCGCGGAATCAACGTTCTTATAATAATCAAATAGAAATCGGTGGCCGTGGCCCGAGAAAAACGATGAAGAGATCGCGGATAACCACATATAACTCTGCTGCTAATGAGCACCACGATATACAACTGTGTAATAATAATACATTTATATAATATGCGTATCACACGTTTATATAATATGACGTGTCACGGGAATTTATAACCGACGCGACCGCGTCGTTGGCCCGAACTATATGAAGCTGGCTTCAAAAATCATTAATCGTTCCAAATATAATATATATTATTTTGAATACAGTCTGGCGGCTGCAGCGAGAAACTATTATTATTATTATTATTTAGATTTTTCGAAAGTTTCACGACCGACTCTGTAATAATAATAATAATAATAATTCGTTAACGCGAGACATAAATCTTGACGCGGGCGCTCGCAAAACGAACTCATATTATTATTATTATTATTCAAGCGATCGTGGACCGTTTGATTTATTTTGATCTCGCATCGCCTGCCACAGCCACACAGCGATCGTCGGTAGGTAACACGTGTGCACGCCAGTTAATTTTACCGAGACCCAATTCACCTACACACCGCGATGGTACGTAATCAACAATCAAATCGTTGAAAAACAAACGCACAAACAGCGTCCGTTTGTGTGTAGGTATACGTAATATTCAAAAAAATCGTCCTAAGTATCGTTATTGCCGCGTGCGTTTATTTATGATTTTATTTTCCAACGGTTACCCGCACCGAAAACATATACGACGCAACACCGGTAAGGTGCGGACCATTTATTTTATTATAAAAACGCCGATGCTCTGTGTGACCACGTTTTTTTTTTTCTATTAGTTTTATAGAAAGAAATACACGACATCCGGCAAACGAGCACCTGCCTGAGTTGACACGACGACGACGACACACTACACCGATGGCGCGGCGCTGAGTTTTTTTTTTTTCGACGAAACCCCACCACCAAATCGTTTAAGAACAACTCTTAAGTTTACATTGCATCGTATGAATTTGGGGCACCTCGCCCATGGGTATATTTAGGTACAGGATATGGGTCCCGTTGCCCAAAGCGGCAAATAAAATTATAGTTTCCTCATTTTTCCTCCCTCAAAAAAAAGATGAATACTTGAGAAATTTAAAAAAAAAAATACTTCTTTAAAGTACCGATTAGAGGCAAATTCTGTTTTAAAAAATCGCTGGTCAAATAAGTGTTCACAGAAAAAAATAAGTAAAAAAAATAAACATCATTGTAAGAACACTGGCTTCTTTACTTCGATCAAAATCTAAAATATACGATAAAACAAAAAGTAAATAATAATCGTTTGTTTTCTCTTTCGAAAAGAAAAAAACTACCGTCTACAATGGAACAAGAATGATATTCGGACTAATCAGTAAAGTCATCAATTGAAGACGAAATAACAATTTTATTGAATTTTGAAAAAAAAAAATTAACGTCTTTGCCGCTACCGAATCAAGACACAAAAAAATACATACATCGTACAGGTTGTACAACCTAACTTAACGCGCTCCACGTATTTAATATAATAATAATTTATAGTATATCGTGCGATTCGATTTCACACAGGCGGCGGGTGGTCTCCTCGTCATAATCAGCCGCCGCCGCAGAGCTACCACCGTCATCGGGGATTTGAATGGGTCGTCTAATGATGATGATCTATATATCAAATGATAAAATAATAAACGTATACGCGCGGGGAAATCGAATATTCCGCAGGAAAAAAAACCGTTTTTTCCCCTTAAAATTCAATAGAAAAACGACAGAGCGTACGCCACGCGCACGGTAAAACGGTGACGTCGCGTAAAATATATACTTGCGACTAACATATTATTATATCATGTGGGCACACGCGGTCGACGAGACAAAAGTAGGGAACGACGACGCGCAATATACAGTAGTCGTGTTCCGGACTACTACTACAACAGCAGCGGCAGTAGAGTATAGAGTGTCGTGCATTTTGAAAATATCTGCAGGGGGGAACGGTAGAGGGGGATGATGATGGTATAGTAGTATTAAATAGGAAGGAGAAGTGTGGGGCTGGAAAAAATTACGTAATTTATGTGCTATCGGTTTGACATCAAAAGATTGTGTGTTATATACGCGCGCGTGTGTGTGTGTGTGTGATACAGTTGGGGTGAGAGCGCGTTATTTATGTAATTAATAATTTTAATGGCCATCCGTCGGGGTACTGACGAACTGCTGCTACTGCTGCTGCCGTTGCCGTTGCTGATCGGCCGTGGCGGCGGCGGCGGCGGCGGTGGCGACGGCTCGGCCCTGTCGAAAATATCCTCTGACTGATTTATGTCTTTTCCACACACACACACACATATACAACGGCGGGGCGAGAAAAAAAATACATACGCGAACATTACACGGTGCGGAGGAACACTGTGCACGCGTATATAATAATATAATATCACATAAATAAACGGCTTCCCCCGTCCCCGTCCCCCGCGCCGCAGAAAGCTGCTGTGCAATAAAAGATCAGCTGTCACTGCCCTCCTACTCCTCGGCGACGGTGGTGATGGCGGCGGTGGCGGGGATCGGCCGTGCAAAATCCACGTACACAACGCTGGTTTATATTGTACTTGGGGAGGCGCAAAAAAAAAAAAATAATAATAATAATAATAAATAAATAAATAAAAATCGTTAGATCTCTGGACGACTTCGGTGCACAACCGGAGAGGCGGCGGCGGGGCATACGATAATAAATCTATACCGAACGCAGTCGTCCTTTTTGGCGGGCCGTGTCTAATCCGCGCAGTTGCGGGCAGAAATCGCGCGTACAAAAACCGCGGCGGCGGCGATGGATCTCCCCGCCGACGACGAAACGGGTATACAACCAACAACAGAGTCACGACGCGCGGCGTCCGTCGACGGAACGTGCAAATCGATAATATGGACGCGATTATTACGTATACACACACACACACACACACACCGTTGAAAATATGTCATAATAATTCATACACGTATTATATACATATATATATATATATATATGCGCAAATGCAAACACGAGTTTCACAGAGGCAATACACGAGATCGAACCGGCTCGTTTTCCATCACTCCCAAACATTCACACACCGTGTTCTATTACACAATATCGCACGAACTGAAATACAAATCAATTGAAAACGAAATAAAATCAAAATTTTTATGCGCTCTGACACAAATTGTATTCGAAAGCTCAAATATATCACGAAAACGTAGAAATAAATACGAAAAGTTATCGTGGTGAAAAAAATGGTAATAATCAGTGGCCGTTTCATCCACAGGTAAAATAAAAGTTTAAAAAACCATAAACCGACTACGGGAAAAAAAAAATTAAAAAGATAAAAAACAAGGTAGGGGTGCTGTTTGATATCATCGTCCAACTGAGTAAAACAAGTCATTAGATATTATGTTCTATATCCCTATTTATTTAATTTTATTGAAATCGTCTGTCACTTCTACATTACAATTCAATTGAAATAATGTAGTACTGCGTTCAGTGGCGTATTTAGGGGAGGGGGAGAGATGGAGGCGATATATCTTCCCCTTGATTTTTTTTTTGTCATATATAAGATTTTCTTTTTTTTTTAAATACACATTTCTTTACCTGACAATCAGAAAAAAAAAGGTAAAGTAAATCAAAGAAACATACATAAATACATACATACATATATAGACTGCTAAAATCATAACCCTTCCTTTTTGCTACGCCGTAATCGGGTAAAAAAAGCATGTATCTATACGGGGACAGCTGGCAGCATTTACTAAAATCCACCATCTCGTAAGAACTATTAACAAATTTGTACCTACAAATCGAGTTTATTTATAGGAGAAACAAAAATCTGTTTTATTTTTATTCAAAATCATAGAAAATTATATTGTTCATTTAATTCAAGTCAAAAACCTATTAGAAAATATATTTTTAGTGCACATCAGTGGGATTCTCATAATGAGTTTTGTATATACGTATGTAAGTTTTTTTTAAAAAGCTTTAAACAAACACATTTTATATTCGATGCAGTCATTGAAGGTGAATAGGTGCGCAAAGAAGTTCAAAATAAATTTTCGAAAAAATCTAGTTTGAAATTGTAGTGAATCGGTCGTCTTTAGAGGCGCGAAATAACTATCATTTGTTTCTATATACCGTTGATGTCGACAACGGCGTTTTTTTTTTCAAAAGGCTTTTTGCAAGAACTCTGGTGCGTTTCCAGCGTATTCGCGTAACCGCTACAAACAAAACGTGTGATTCAAATCGACGACGACGGCAGTACTCACATATTGTACACTGCTGTATAACTTTTTATATTAAGTAGCTAGAAAAAAAAAAAGGCGCTTTTAGACGCGCACACACGTATATAATATGATGACGATGACAATGATACACGCACGACCTCCGCCGCCGCCACCGCCACACACGAGGGACATCTGCCCCTCTTTTTTTCCACTTTAATTACCATCGACATCGTCGTGTCTATAAATCAAGAGGTGACGTGCACACATTATATTACGTATATCGTATACATACGCGCGTGCGTGAGTGTATAAACGTCTGTCGTTGTTGTACACACGAACAGGCGCGCCGCTCGCTGCGTTCACCCGTAGATCACTCTCTCTCTCTCTCTCTCTCTCCCTCTCTCTCCTACGATGAGGATATTTAAGTTAAGGGGAACAACGACGATATAATAATGTCATGTGACGACGACGACGACGACGATGACTCCTCCTAACGCTGTAGTTGTCCGTACGTACGTACGTACGCGCAGACACGCGGTGAATTACTTCATTTCTTATTATTAAAATATATGTAAGTCGTTTCCATCACTAACACACGAGCTGCGGGTTTCAGACCGATGTGTATGTACGTGAGAATGATTTGTGTGTGTGTGTGTGTGTGTGTATGTGTTCAGCGCGACGACATAAACTTCACGAAATGAAATATATTATTATTACTACTCTGAAAGAAATATACGAAAGCACATTGCACACACTAATACAGTGCGATGCAGACCTGCAGAAGGATATTATTACAATAAAAGTACAATAATATATAATGCACGTGCGGTAAAGTGGATAATATTATTATTATTATTATTATTGTTGTTGCGTTACATTTTCGTTAAGTCAGTACGCGCGTTCTGCAGTGCAGTTTTCGTCGACCGAGAATCCGTGCAGTGTGGAAAAGAATCAGAAAAATGTCACACGCACGCAATTAATAACTGACGCCGCTGCCACCGTATAGTATAGTACAGTATAGTGTGTATGCACAGCGCGCAATGGACATGTGTTTGTCGAATTACACATATATTATACGGAGGCGCACAATAATGGCTGTCAACATTTATCACCGTGCGCGCCACGGCCCCGGCAGATGTTTGACGACGCAGAAAAAAAAAATGAAATGAAAATATATATATTTATTGAATAAAAACGTATAGAGTACAACTACTGCACGTATCATCATATTATAACGCCTGCAAGTGATAGTCGCAAAAGACGACGACGCAACGACAACGAATAGAACATTTACATTTCTTGTTTTGATTAATTATTATCATCAAAAGTGTGCCGTTTTCTAAAAGATTTCGTTGCCTATCGCGTGAGAGATTCAAAAAATCTCATACCACCTCCCCAAACTTTTAATTTATGAAAACGTATAATTTCTTTTTTTAGTTATACCTATGAACTCATGTTTAATAATTAATAAAGATAAAACACAATTAATTAATAGCATATTTAAATATATTTTATTAACAATTAATCTCACACCTCCACTAAAATGTTTACAAACCCTTTAGAGGAGGGGATTGCCCCTCCAGGCCGGGTATGAAGGATAAAGCGTACAGGTATACAAATTAGTAAATACAGATTGAAACCAAAGCACCTTCCGTTGTCTTTTACTGTTTCTCAATACTCTAATACGTACATGTGGTGAGTACATTCATATGATAATATAAAAATGTACATATACATTATGAACCTTTTCTCATCGTTCAACCCGGCCCCACCGCCACACAAGTTTTCGTGTAGTCGGTTGTCGGCGGCTAATTTGTCAAGAAACCCCTAAACGCCACCGCCGCCGTCAGAAAACTCGCCTGCGGCTCCCGGAACTGATACGGCGCGGTTACAAAATATTCATTTCGGGTGTACGTACCGCGTTCATCTCTATATAGTACCGTTTGTTTATTTACTCCCTGTTTCCTTCTCTCTCCTCTCTCTTTCCCTCTCTCTCTTTCTCACTCCATTTATGTGTTTTCTTTTTCTCTCGTTCTCGTCACCCCGTCGATTATTCTCGCGTTATTTTTTATTCTTATTTTTTACGCAGTTTTTCTTCATTTTTTTTTTTTTTTTAAATTACGCGCACTTTACTCCCGGACTTCCCGCGGCGAAAGACATGACGCGAGCGAATCGTTTCATTTTTGGCGAGAAAATATGAGAGCTGTCACCACCGCCACAGGACGCGCGCGAACGACGAGTTTTCGTTTTTCTCTTCTCTCACCCCTTCTCCATCCCACCATCAGCACTCCCTCTCAGGGTGCGTTTTCACCGCGTTGATGGACGCTGTCGATCATCGACCGCCGCGGGGACGCCACGCTAAGAAGAAAAAATAAATATAATAAAATACAAAAAAAAAAAAAAAAAAATAATAAAAAAAATGATTCGCTTACGCCTCCTGCGACGAGCAGCAACAGAGCGCCGGACCACCATGAACGCCACATAATTACGCGTTAAATGATTTATAATAGTGAAACTATTATTACACAATGTTATTTTATCTTGCCACCATTCTCATTATTATTATTATTATTATTACACCTTTAGACCGGTGGTGAAATATTAATAACATTACGAGGTGGTGGTTTTTCTTCCAGAGAAAATCCGAATCACCTTGTTTAGAAAGATCTGACGTTATTTATTTCAAAATTTCTACGTACTAGACACCAAAAAAATAACTATTTCAAATGCATAAGAAGTACATTTTCACGTGAAATACGTGTAATTGTCAATTTTATTGAAGGTACTAGAGGGCCAATTATTAAGCATTTTAAACTCTCATGGACCTAACGGTATTTTGTATAAATATTTTTTATTTTCAAAAGTAATACCGTACTTATCAAAATTGTCTATAACTAATTTATAGATATAGCGTATTCGAACTGAACACAGCGTTATTAATATTGATATTCATTCCAAACATTTATACGCTATATGTATATTTATTTTCATATCGAAACTTCAGACTTAATCAAAATATTAAAAAACCGAATATTTATTAAAAAAATAATAACTATAATAATAATAATTCGGGAATTAAAAACGTGTACCGATCTTCCCACAATATATATATAAATAGAAAATTGAAGACATTTAATTAAAACCTATGTCCGTTTTCACAGAGTCGAAAAAATCCAAAAACGAATCATCACATAACACGAAAGATTAATTACATAATAACGTTTAATTATGCTCGTGATTAGCTGCGTGTAAATCGATCGCACGAAAACACAAAGTTTTAACATATTAATTTGCGTGTACACATTACACCTCGGGACGAGTTTATATACGATCATAAATACCGAGTTTCTTTTTTGGCACACATCATACAATTAAATTGTTCGAATGTGGGCGAGCGCGTGCATCTCAAGGTTTTTCACAGGTTTTTATAGGTAACGTAAAATATAATATACGAATTTACGTATTACCTATAATGTTATATTATTATACACGAGTACACAATATATTATATAATCGAATTTATTTCCTCGGAGTGATCGGGCGGCCAAGAACAATGCATACACCACGCCAGGCCCATAGCTACGAGGAGGCCAGAGGGGACGTTGTCCTCCCTAAACCCAATCTCTGCCCCCTCTAAGAATATTAAAAATATTAGAAAGGCTTTTAGATAGGTATGTCTTTTTTTAGCAGTTCTCAGTCTTTTTGAAACAGCGTTCATCATTTAATTGTCTAAATAAACTCTAATTTAAGTTTAATTTTTACTATATTTAGTATTATTCGTTTCGCATTTTTAAAATAAATGTATTATTGTAAATTCCTTTGTAAATTTCCAAAATATTCTGTTATACATGGATATTTGATGGAAAATTACAGTTGTGTTCATTTACAATGACATGTCAGTGTAAATAAATTAAAAATTGCATAAATATTGTTTTTATATATAATGCCCCTCCTCCCCTAATATTTGTTTGCCCCACCTGAAAACCGTTTAGCCTATATCTTTTCGAAATGTAAAATTCGCATCATCGTCTCGACGGTAAATCTCACATTATATTGCAGTCGTCTCTTTTTCGTCGCTATTTAAAAAACAACGTGGCTCGCGCGAAGTCTGCATATACGCCGCCATCGCAATGCTGCTGGCGGCCAGGGAGCTGGCAAACAACGACCGCGCGATGTATCATCGTATAATATTTTATATACGTATGCCATATTTTATAGTATATTACTATTACTACTATTATTATCATCACCATCATGATGATCATCATCAGTATTATTATTATTGCCACGAGATATGCACACGCGGACGGACGGCGGGCAATAAATCAAGGTTTTGTCCGTCAGCTCCGGTTCATCATAAACCTCTTTTTCCATCTTTCATTATTGTTGTTGTATTATTGCATACGGTCATAAAAAATTCACATATATATTCACACACCACACGTACACATATATATTATAATATATACGTGCTGCACACAGTGTGAGCGCATCTCGTTTTGCCGTCCCGCACCACACATCATTGTTAACACCACGCACGAATTTAATCCTACGGGCCGATGCGCAATCATTAACGAGAAAAAAAAAAACACAATGCCACATCAATTTACACCGGGGTTTCGATATGTTTTTCTCGTAAATTATACGCGATTTTCGTTTGTAATAATACACACACACACATCGCGTGCGGGCATTAACGAAAGGTCAAAAATTTTCGTTCCGATTCGTTAACACTGTTCTTGTTCTTGTCCGGATGGAAAATAATAAATAAAAAAAGGAGATATTATTATCACAAATCAGCCACCAAAAATACGTATAAAAATAATTTCAGATAAGGCAGTAAAACTTTTAAAAGACAGGATAAGAGGAGACGGGGAAAGATAAACACTATATCGTTGGGTACGTGTGTGTTAGAAGCCACTCGAGTAAATTTCGTTTGAAAGCGATTTTCCGTCATTCTTTTCCCCAAGCAGCTATGTGTGTGTGTGTGTCTACATGTATAATATTACGTCCGAATATAAACATTTTCATTTCGCGAAAAAGGTTCGGTGACTGGCGGCGATCCGTACGCGTGGTGTATGTGAGTTTGCATGTGTGTGTGAGTGCATGTCCGGTCGTCTTCGCCACCGCCGCCGTTACACAACGGTTGACAGGGTTGTTTTTTTTTTTTTTTTTTTTTTGCTCCGTTGCAAGTGACGTTGAAGCCCGGCGCGACCTGTTCACGTCACCCACAGATCACCGGCGGCGGCTGCTGCTGCTGCTGCTGCTGTAGTATATATGGAAGTGTATATGGCGGTGGTGGCGGTGGTAGTCGAGGAAATTGCTTGTGGACGTCGTCCCCCGGAAAATTGGAAAACGCGGATTGCCCGGCCGACGGCAATGAGTGACAGTCTTGTCATGCGGCTTTCTTTCTTTTTTCCTCCTCTCCTCTACTCTCCACACACACACACACACACACGCGCGCGCAGATATATTTTTTTCTTTTCCTCCTTTTTCGCCACCACCCCACCACCACCACCCGTTTGCGCCACCCTATTTTTCTTTTCGCCGCGCCATTCCCTGTGTGGCGCGACGGTGGTTGTCGTGTCTTCTTTTCCCGCGCGCGCGCGTACATACATACATGCACACGACGACGCGGAGAGACAGCTGTCCGCCGTTTTCCAGCAGCGGAGAAACAACAAAAGAATATCCGGTGCGGACGAGAAAATTCGTTACGACGACGGGTATAAAACATAAAAAACAAAAAACAGAAACAGAAAAAAAAAACAGACAGAGAAATACGTCAAGAAAGAAAATCGATCAAAATGGGTATGGTCGACTGATCGATGAAGAATAATAACACAGTATACGTATGTACAAAGAGAGAGAGAGAGAAACCTCTATATAAGATGAGATAGACACCGACGCGTTTGTACACACACGCGCGCGCGCAAGTGGGGGCGCGACAAAACGAATGTAATAATTCGAGTAAAGTGATATGATTGAAACGATGACGATGGGTGAGAAAAGAGAGCCGAGTTAAGCGGTGCGTGGAGGAGGGCCGGTTGATGTACGGCGGGCAATGAGCGTTACAGATGGACTACCGACGACGTCCGCCGCGCGTTTATTTACCGCGATGCGCGGCCTTCGATCAACGTCCGCAGTCATAATATCTTTGCGCGCCGGCCGACCGAGACTTATGGCATCCCATCAAAACGCGACGGGCTCGACGGCAGCTTTTTCCAATGTGTTCACGTGTGAGTGTGTATATACATATTATACATTATACAGTTATATACCGCGGCCGGTGTACGTATAAAAACAGCAGCGAGAGATACAGAGCAGAGAAAATAAAAAGGATATTTTCCTTTTTTCCTATTTTCGTTTTAACGAGCTCGTTGCCAAATGTTTCTTCTTTAATCTCGCACCGCTGTCACCTTGGTGGTTAGATGACTATTGTTACCCACCACTACTACTATTACTACTACTTCTACTATGCGAATGTGTCTGTGTGCCTTCTTTCGCTGGTCGCACATGCCATTGTCTCACTCTCTGTCACAGTTTCTATATCTGTTCCTCCGCCACCACCAACGCGTGTTGTTTTGCCGCCAGCAGACGTCAGTCGTGTATAGAAGTCCACACACCATGGCACGCGCACGTTATTGGGTTTCGGCGAAGGACGTTTTGCGAGGAAATCGACGAGCGCGAAATACGCGCTCATTGAATATGCAACGGACACGACGACGGGAAACCCTTTGCGCGCGCCGGAATGACAACCGTTGGGCGAGTGACAGCCACACCACACGCACATATATATATATATATATCCCCTCCTATCTCTGTCACTCTCTCCTCTCTATCTCTTCGGCTCTCTTACACACGCGTTGTTGACTTATCTGGTTGTGTCCGTGACGTTTTACCCGGTGGACTGACTCAAATTGACAAGGATTTTCTTCCGCGGTCGACCGCACCACCGTCACACGACCGGAGGTGGTGGTTATTCCATCCCTACTCGCTCTCTCTCTCTCTCTCTCTCTCTAGTTTTACCCTTCCAACAAGCGAATTGTGTGTGTGTGTGTGTGTGTGTGTGAACGACACGAAAATTTCTGCTAGAAATCGACCGCACATGATTTATATATATATACATATCGCCGACGTCGTTGAATATCTTTTCCCGGACACTTTATCGTTATTGCGGTGCGTGTACGGATGAACATATACAATTTATATTTATACACGAGTATTCTGGGCGAACCAACGAACTGTCACACCACCGCCACCACCACTGTCGCAGAGCTTAACCGACCCCCGCGACCACTGTGCGGTAGATGTTTTCGGGCATTTTATTACCATTGTCCCGGAAAAACCGGGGGTTAATATTTACTAGCCAACGCTACCACTACTACTACTTGTTATGCATGAGCACTGTGGGTTTTGTGCAGTATCAGCAAACGACCTCGGATCCCCCTCTAACCCTGCACGCCGCGACGACGGAACAAGTATTGCATTTAAACACCTCATTGCGAACGGTACGCCGCGCCGGGCTAAAGAAGTTATGACCTCGGTCGAATCGCAAGCAATAATATTTTTTTCCCCCTCGACGCTTACGACAGTCATCGAATCATCCTTTCCCCGTCCCCATATACGCCCGTGAAAAATAATAACACGAAAACTTCTTCGGCCCACACGACCGCGTAGTCGCGCGCGCGCGTTTTGCATAACCGGACGCCATTCGAAAATTGGTTATTTTCCAACCGTCAAATTTATTGCGCCCCTATCGCACACCATATTATTATTGTTGTTTACATATTACATACGATCGGTTAGGTTTATTTCGCGTAACAATATTCTTTAGCAGTAATAGTAGTAGAAGTATAGTGAAGAGAAATAGGAGAAGGCGATTTATCACCGTGGGGTCAGCAGTTCTCGGTCTGCTCTAAAAGGAAATTCGTTTTTTTAGCTTGACCGTGCTACCACACCGAAATTCGGTCGCGGAAATTTAATTGGACCGACGAGGCAATTCATCAAAAGTTTCCGCGGGGTTGACGGATTTGGGTTTTCTTGGGGATGCCCGCAGTCGTCGTCTGAAGGATGCAAGTGACAAGGCTACCACCGCCGCCGAGCGCACTTTGACGTCTGAGAACCACGTCCGCGCCAGATTAATTAAGATTCGGCTTTGTTTGCGGTCACCCACGCGCGAGCTGACGGCTGCTGCGGTGATCGGACTTCCCGATGCGTTGACGGCAGCGACGACGAGAGCTGACGCGCGAGATGATTGACGGACACAAACCCAACGACCGTGGTGCAGCGCAGTCGCGAGGTGTGACGAAGTGAGGAAGTTGATTGATATTCGAATGTGGCGGACAATCTCTCCGCACTGCACATATACCCCGTCGTCGTGGATGGAGTAAAGCCAGAATACCTACGTGGAAGGGCGGAGGGCCAATGGTGGTCGACGTGTGCACGCGTAAAGGGTTTTGATGACGATTGCGGCGGTGGCAGAGGCGTTTGCCGGAAGGGCGGCGGCCGTGATGCCTTTGATGTCAAGCCCAGCAAACTCGTTTCACTCCGCTCAGGTCGTCCCGTCACACGCGCGCGCGCCTTTTACGTCCCGTTTCAATTATTGCCGTCGTACGTAACCGAATATATATATATATATATATATATATATATATATATATGTTGTTATACCTATACATACCGTAAATCGCGTATACAACGTACGCGTAATACGTATAATAGTATTATTATAACGTTATGAACATAAACTACGACGCCGGGGGCACGTAGTGGAGTCGTGCTGTCGCCTTTGCACAACAATCTGCTGTACGATAATATGATAAATAACACATGTATGTACTTTCGGACATTTTAAATTCTCCGTGCTAATAAGATTTATCTCGTCGAAAACCACACTAGGAGGATAATATATACGACTACCATCAAACACCGAAATCTCTCTGTGTCATTCGTCGTCGATTTCGTAAAGACATTCAAATATACCTGAACTCATCGTGTTGTTATTTTCCTGTCTCTTTTTTGGTAAGTACTACGCGGAATGAAGAAGATATAGTAAAGGAACAATCTTCCCAAGTTCCATCGTTTCGTTCAATCGGACAGAGACAAGTTAACAGACCACCGTTTTTCTCCGGGATTCTCGCTATTTTATTGTATAACAATATTGAAATCAATCATACACCATGCGAACAAATCTGTCCCCTTGAATGCACAACAATTATTAATAATTCCTTCACAATTACACAACTACTGCGCAAAGAGAAAAACGATTGGATTATCCGCATATGGTGTGATAGGCCATGTGTTTTGCCGACACCGCAATTTCGTCCACCGTTGTTATTTTTTCCGCCAACCTATACATATATATATATTGCTTATACGATCCCAACCACTCGCGGAAACGACGACAAAAACACGAATCACGCTTGAATCGTGCATGTCCGTCAACTGACCAAGGAGGAGCACGGGGAAATCGGAAACGCGCGCGATATTGTACTACAGGGAAATCTCGGCGCAAACCGATTTCGCGCCTGCAGTGCGAAAAACTCCTCCCCGCGAGCCCGTAAGAAAAACTTGTTAATTTCAACGTGCCGGCCTAGCCAGCCACCACAAAACTACAACTCTAGAAAGTATAAAATAAAACTGTACAACACAACAGCGCCGAACACGAATTTTAACCAAAAAAAAAAATCACGTTAGACTAAACACTCTTTGGAAAATAGTATAAAATACGGTGGTAAACCCACGCGTAGCTATAATGCGCGTACGCTTTGAATTATTATCGACTGAGTTGCCGCGCGAGGTGTGCACACGTGTGTTGTGGTTGAGTGTATAAGAATGTTTACCGATCGCTAAAAGGATTTAACGTATAGACGACGTTAACACGTATTGTTTTTTCTCTCTCTCTCATTTTCCGGTCCGTCGACGTGCCGGCGCTAATGAGAAGAACCGCATCGGCTTATTGTTTCCGGCGGCGGCGGCGGCTACTACTACACAGACTAATCGCGGCGCAACCACACAGTCGTCTCCTCTTTGATATTCACAACAGGTGCCTCAGAGACCACACATACACAAACTCGGGTGAGATCGATCCATTCCATTATATCGGTTGGGTCCGACGACGAGTTATTGACGCACGTGACTGCAAATATCTCGGAGGAGTCGGTAGTTAAAACCAACATGCTGCCGCGTAATAAGTAAGGCGAGTAACGCTCGACTAGAGGTTTACACGGAGATCGTAAATTATATAAAACCGATGAGTATACAATACATGCGAAAATAACTAGAAATATTTGAAACGGATGGCGGTTTTTTACGTGCACGTTTCCAAACCCCGTTTTCAAAATGAAAAAAAAATATATATAAGAAAACACACACTCCGCGCACACTATATAATCGGTTTCGTAGCTGTCGGGCAACACTGCTGCAGTGAAGTCTGTCTGTCCGTCGTCCGCCGCAGCGGTAAAGGCGGCGTTATAATAACACGCGTCGTGGATCAGTGTCAGTCACGAGTGTCATGAATGATGGAACGGAGCCTGGAGCAAGGTGCTATTTGTCAGTTGTAGAAAAAATAAAAAACTCGTAGGTTAAAAAAAAAAAAACTGTAGATAAAAAATAATCAACCACCGGCCACAACCGCCGCCGTCGTCAACTGACGCGCATAACACGACACGTGAATGACGTTTAGAACGCGGTCAGTTTTTTTTAATTATCATCAATACAATATATTGTGCGTTTTTATTTTATTTTCGTAAAATTCATTCCACGTTCGAACAGGAGTGAAACGTCACAAGTAGACAGAGACCCAGAGGGAAAGAAATGAACAGTTATCATTTCGCGTACTACGGGCGTATGTATATTATATTCGTAAACGAGATGACAGGTGTTTGTCTCTCGTTTATAATATAAACACGGTGTACGACGTTATACGACGGATAACCCGTGCAGTTGTTCTAGAACGTAATAATAATATTATACGACGAATCGAACGATAATGTCCCGGCATTTATCAAAAATAGCAGTAGTGTTCATCACAAACAACCTAAAAGAACGTACACGCCATGTCGAGTTTTCTTATGCATCACGATCTCGATTTATATTATTTTATTTTAAAAATAATATAAAATATTCGTTGTTTTTACATAGAATTTATATTATACATCCCAATCGGCGACGACAACAATAAAATATTGGTGTAACGCATAAACTGTACACAATGCATACGTAATAATAAATACAATTTACGCTGATTTTATCATCATCTCCGGTCGTCGCGGATGCGCGCGTGTCAATGTGTGTGTGTCTCGGTATAAAACAATACGTGGGGTACGGTTAATTATAATATTCGTAGGCGCCTCTCGTCGTTTTACATTTTCTGCAGCTATATAATATACTCCCGAGTTGTACGACACACACATACATATATATGTGTACGTACAGATTTAATGCCAACACAGAGTATTTCGTCATGCAATGTGCATATTATACATAAACGCATACGGTATGTGTGTGTGTGTGTGTGTATACATTTATATACGTATAAAAAAACTGGCTAGCGACGCCGAACCGTTAAGTGATTTATGTACGACAACCGGTATTGTCAGTCAAAGAATTATTGCGCTTGAATTCAAATGTCAACGAGCACTGTGCGGCGTGCGAGTGGTGGTGTGTGCGTGTGAGTGGTGTGAGCTGCTGCAGCAGTGTACGACGCGAGTTTTTAATTCGTAAAACAAATGCTTACCGCAGAGCAGCAGCAGAGGTGACACCCATGAATCCCACAGAAAAAAAAAAAATCATACAACAGAAAAGAAAATAATAACGTTTAATAATAATACTTACGGGTTGTTATGTAACCCCAACGTGGTTGTAACGCGAATAGCGAAACGCGTGAGTGTAAGTGATTTTTTTTTTCATTTTAATGACACAATACTAAATTTAGAAGATTTTAACGATTACGATAATCAATTTTAGAATTTCATACATCTCATTTTTCCATCGGCTAACGTGCTAAGAATTTTATGAAGTTCACTTCTCAAACGATGTTTTCTACGTTCAGTGGACAAAAATAATCGAGCAACTTTAACACGTACCTATACTTCGTAAATAACAGTAAGGTTAGGTTAGGGTAAAATATTAAAGCCAGATAATAAATGTGAATAACTGAAAAATCAGCTATTTCGTAAAGAAACAATAATTTTATTATCATTTCGACTAAAATAAAAAAAATTTAAAAAATCATTTACCTCTTTTGGAACCTCCCTTATGTCAAGGCCCCGGTCAGTTTAAGTGGCAAGACTGGTGGTAAGTATGCCACTAAATACTCAGTAAGACATGTAAGACATGTAAAACTCGAGTACCTATATAATGTTTTAACACGACTCATCCCCTCTGCGTCGGTGTATCCTAATCGCATGCAAAAAAATATAAAATGTCCGAATTGCATGCCATCTCTAATAAGGGTTCGAATTCCATATTATTTTTTAAAAAGGTTTATCCGAATATTAAAACTTTGTAACCTGAGTTGATAAAAAATATTCGCACAATTTATGAATTCGAAAAACCCGTTTCAAACCCGGTATGCTATTTCATAAGCAGCCCTTAACATTGTTTAATAATAATAATCGCAACCAGTTTTTGTCTGAAAAATTGAATTTCCTATTCCCATATCCGAGTGACAATACACAATAACCCGCCACCGCCTCCACCACCGTTCAATCGAAAAGGTCAAGTTGGAGTGGGCAGAAGAAAACGAAAAGAAGAAGAAGAAGAAGAACGAGAATAAATGAGAAGTGTATAGGAAAAAAAAGGGGGGAAAGTGCGCGACTGAGCCAATAACGGTTAAGAGTTTTCGGGTCGTAATTTACTCGCGCGCTAACGTTGTAATTTCTCCCGTCGTGCGCGCCAAACGAGCACCTCCGTCGATCGTAAAAATTCCCGCCGCCGCCGCCGCCGCTCTCTTATCGGCCGACTGATTTATGCCGGACGAGCCCGCGTACTTACGACTACCATGTCCATATATACACACGACGTATGTATATATAGTCGTAGTCATCGTCGTTGCAGGAGGAGGAGGAGGCGGAGGAGGAGAAGGAAGAAACGAAAGAGCCAGGACGAAGAAGAAGAAGGACCCCTGGCGAACACACGCGGGACGGACGGCCGGACGGACGGACGGACGGACTGATTCACGGCGGACACGCGGGGCCCAGGATATTTATTTAATACATCTGTTCGTCTTGACATAATGTCCCTCTATATATCGTTCACATTGTGAGTATCGCCCCCCCCCACCGACCCCGCCCCAACACACAATCCACCCACCCCTTCCCCTTCCGTCACCGTCGTCGCCGTTTTATGTGCAGCACCGTATATATATAGTCGGCGGGGTGGTCCAAAAGTTTTCGCCCGTCGAAGGTATATAGAAGCTCTAATGGTACCCGGAGGCCATTCCGGCCAAGATATACGACCGTCGCCGTTGTGCAGTTTGGCCAGCCGTGAATGACAAACTCCGCCATAACTCTTTGGCCCGCGCGCGCGCGCGCGCGCGCACGCAACCCGCCCATCCTGCACGGCCGAACCACTAGCTTCAATTAAGCGCGGCTCTTATCGACGGACGCGGAGTTGAAAATTTATTATTATTATTGCCACCCCTTCGCCCTATCCGCGCTCCACTCTTTCTTATATAAAATTCCCCCGGCCCAACCACCCCACCCTCTGAATATACGACGTACGTATAGGTATATATATATATATGTTATATTGTACGTTTGGCGGACAAATATACGAGAGAATATGAATCTCGGTCGTTTTCGGGACGCGATAATAACCACGAATTGCCGCCGCCTCTGATGGCGCACGAAACGACGACGTCTACGATGACGACGACGCGACAACGACGCATTTGGAAATAATCGATTTCACGGTCGGAAGTAGTTAATTCTGGAAAGTTTGACGGGTCGCGTGACAACAACATTTCACGGCGGCGCGTGCATGTGTGTGCGCGCGCGCGTGCTATGCACGCTAAAGGGACCATACACACACACACACTGTAGCACTAGTGTGACGCGGAGGGGTATAACATAATTAGGGGCACCCGGGCCTTTTGTCAACGTCGTTCAACTCGGACCGGTGGACGACGACGGTTTTGAATTAATTGCGTTTTATAATGTGACGTGTAAAGGACGACGGCGGCGGCGGAATGTGACTAAATGCTGGCAACAAAGCTGCCCTTCGCGTGGAATGGGACGTGGTGGTGGGTATCACACAGTGACGGTGTATAGCGGCGGTGGCAGCACCGAATAACAAACGAGACCCCATCAATTAGCGAACCGAAAGTTCGTCATTATAGAATGAGAAGGGGTTGAGAGCAGGCGGTGGTTGGTTGTAGGAGCGAATGAGAAACGACGGCGGTGGAGAGGAAGGTAAGAGAGGCAAAAGCTACTGATGAATTGTCCTAATGACCGCTTGTCCCCGCAAAGTCCGACCGGCAGCGGCGATTTGTTTGCAACAGCTAATATGTGTACGCATGCGTCTCTCGACGGACGACGCGACTTTTGACACGCACCCTGTCGCGTTTCGGTCACCTAATGAATGACCACCGTGGGGATTGTATTGTTACCCTTTGTGTCATTTTTCGACCGCCGATTCGTCTTCGTGGTGCAGTTGCAGCGAGGAGTAGGAGGAGGAGAAATAATATCGTCAATGCAAACTGAACTTACCTGAAAAAATACAAAAAAAAAGAAAAATATTAGTATACGCAGTTATCGATTCCTATACCGACCAGCCAGCCAGCCAGTCAGTCAATAGTATATTAATAAAGGTTTACTCTCGGGTGTCACGTCTGTGTGGAAACGCTCACCCGTGTTATCTTCCAACGACAAAAGCTCGTTAGGGACGTAAGTCGTGGGTAGAGGGGGTTGGTAGGTATGCGCGAGGAAAATGTAAGGGCGGTAGTGGTGGTGGGGGCAGGAAGCCCCGCACTGCGCGCTGTCTATCAAGATGTCACTTATGGGGTGCGGGGACAAAAGCACGCATCAAACATCAACCCGACAATGACGTGTGTCGCGCGCACGTAAAACCCCCGAGTAGTGGTAATGGCAGCCGAGACAGCAGAAATAACACCAGTAAAAACCGAATACCGACGGGCCGTGAAATTAAATAAAATCTTTTTTCACACGGCGAATGATTGAGAGTATATAATTAGTACGGCGGTATCGAATGCATAATCGAAGAAATAAAAAAAAAAAAGTAAAAATTAGAGCGAAAGATAGAGAGCGAGTGAGAAACAGATAAAACAAAAAAGAGAGAGAGAGAAAAAGCGAAACCGTGTGCCGCGAGTATAAAGCCGGGTAATGGTCGCGGGAAGAAATAAAAGTAAGAAAACGCGGTGGTGGCGGCGGTGGTGGTGGTGGATTGGACGCCGACAATGGGCCATCACGAAGACGGGGGACAGTGAGGTACGGTGGAGGGATGCGTGACAAAGAGAGAACCGGGTGAATTATATGGCAGCGGCCCACCCTCAGGGACCATATCTCACCCGTTATAGCCGTCACAGGACAATCCCGGCCGCCGCCTACTCAAGGTCTTTTCGTGCTCACGTATATACATATATATACAAACCCGCCCCGGCCAAGACTTTTGACTGATTTATGTCAAACCGGGCTCGGAAAAGGAGGAGGTGACAAGGGGACGTAGATCAGATTTATGGGCCGCGCGCGGATCTACTCCACCACCACCACCACCGTCGTTGCCTGTAGCTTTTCGATTATTGCCTCCTCTACCGTCCCCACCTCGCGGTTCTTCCACACCACGTACATACGTATACACATAAACTGTGCGTGTATATATATATATATATATAAAGCAAATGGTCGATTTGCCGGGAAACGGGAGTTATTTTGTCGACACGGACGTACGGCGTGGGACCACCGTTAGCGGCGAAGGGGAGAGAAAACTATAAAAACACAAACAGCACGCGGCTGAGAGAGTGAGAGAGTGTGAGGGAGAGGAAAATGTTAATCTGTTACTACGACTACTGTTCGTGTCGGGGCTGTTGCAGTATACGGTGTGGCCGCAGGGAAAAGCGAAAACTGGTATTTGTCTCTACACTATGCGCGTGCCTCGACCGCAAAACGTTATCAAACACGATGAAAAAGAAAAAAAATCTGTGCGTTTCGTGATGTAAACGTGTTCGCATATTACACACACACACATATATTATATATATATAGTGGAAAAACTACGCCACAATGGGGTCGCCGCGTCGATGATGCCAGGCGTAATCGTCACTTCAGCGGCGTCGGAGATGCCATGAGAGAAAAAGGAAAAAAAAGAGCGTATGAAAAATAACGTCAAATATTGAGCATATTCGTCAAAGGACGAGAAATAAATAAAAAAAAAAAAAACGAAAAGTAAAAGTTTTTTTTTCTTCTTAAAAGCTTCACAGCGAGTTCATATCAAAAGCAATTGCCATCTTTTCTCGCGCACAAAGCGTCGAGTTTCCCATCGATTTCTTTCTTTCTACTTTTGTATACACACGTACACACTCAAATGTATATATATATATATATATGTGTGTGTGTGTGTGTGTGTGTGTGTGTGTGTATACTTTATTATATATACGTATATACTACTGTTGCGTGTTTCACATATGTACAATGACAGACGGAAACTTCAAGTGCGCGCGGAGCGTTTTCTGTTACGTTTATAGCCACGTGAGTGACGTCATTTGTCAGTTGTCAGTCAACTCCGGGGGAAAATTGCGAGCGCGATATAATCAATATCGGCTACAAGCCGCCCCGCCAGTTGTGTCTTTTAAACTCTCGTATGCCGTAGTACACACACACACACACACACACACACAACCAACAGTCGCGCGTCCAAATGAACTTTGTTCGCCGACGACGTCACGTGTGTCAGTCGTAATCTACGTGACTCCGATTTGTACCGGATTCGAAAAAAAAATATATATATATATGCGTAACGCGGTGTCGCCTCGATCGCTATTTAACGAATTGTATTAAAATCGAAAGAGAGAAAGAGAGAGAGAGAGAGAAAAGGTAGATTATGTGCGACGCGGAGAAACTACAAAATAATGGTAATAATAATAAAAATACGGAAGAAAAAAAGAAAAAAGAATAATAATAATACCTAATACCCCGTTAAGGTGTGCGTGTAATTGGCCCATTTGGATTCCGTATCCGACGCGGTAACCGTCGTTCCACGGGCGCGCTAGTGTATTGGTAGAGTAGTACAATTACCGAAAGACCGTTTTCGAATCGGTGTGTGAACCTCTATACACATGATAGTGTCGGGTGCGAAGGACCGGGCTCGCGCGCTGAATTAGTTTAATGCGCCGTCGGGGCCCCTCGGTGAAATTAACGCGCTAGCTCGTGTTCCATTACGTTTTATTGATATTGCGTTTCACCCTGTCGCGCGTTTTTACGACAACGACGACGAAGACGAAGACAACGTCGAGAACTAGTCATGGCGTACAGAAAATTACACTCACATTTATATATATATATATATATACACAGACTTTGGCCAGATGCGGGCGGGAATGGGGGGAGAGGATGTGTATACATAAAATCGGCGGCGAAGAGGATGTGACGAAGACGCCCGGCAGCGGTGGTGGCTAGAGGAGA
This sequence comes from Stegophylla sp. TES_Ste_2020, assembly GCA_025469315.1. NCBI lineage: Eukaryota > Metazoa > Arthropoda > Insecta > Hemiptera > Aphididae > Stegophylla > Stegophylla sp. TES_Ste_2020. The sequence continues at coordinate 25,884 of JAIPRM010000098.1, read as the reverse complement.
GTGCGGGGGCGCGGGAAGAAGAAGGCCACAATCGCATAATCCAAAGTTATTGTATATATATACGCGGTATAAAACGCAAGCGTAAGGCCGTTTAAAACGTCCGACTCACCCTTATTTAGATGATTCGGCGGATACTTTTGCCGCCTATAGTACCGATTCCGCCGTGAACTTTATTCGTCCATTAAGTGTCCCCGAGAAAAAGTCGTAGCCATTCGTGCTCGCGTTTTTATCGAGAAAATGGTTTCCGCCACCCAGCGCCGCCGCCGTCACCTGACCGCGATTCATCACCCACCCCCCATTCATCCCTGCATACACACGCGAAAATATACGACGATCGCGCGAAACGAGTTGAAAACGATCGAACTGTAAATGTCTCGTAAGGAATAGAATCATGTAATGTGTATAATACTATACATATAATTTTTTGACTTTGGTTGCCCCATTTAAATACGTAGAAATTTGAAATGAATCGATTAAAAACGCAAATAGAAATAAATTGTTTTAAAAAATAAAGTAGTTGTGTAAATATTTTGAAGTTTACCATAGATTGCACCACTACTAGCGTACTTCGATATCGAAATTAAAATAGGTAATAACGTTCAAGTCAAGTTACAGGCGATCTGGCGATAAACTCGTAAAGAGTTTAAAAGAACGACTAATTTTTGAATAACATTGTGATGATACTTAGGGTCACACGTTTTTTCGTGCAAACGTTTTTCGCTAATTTCGAATTTACTACGAAATAATAATAACAGTCGACGTAGACGAGTAACCACCGAGAATCGGTGCAAAAATTCTTAGTAACGAATTTTAATGTCACATTATAGTCTACGTGAAAAAAGACGGCCGGTAGTAGCTACTGTAGCTCTGGTTGGCACCATCGTCGATTGCGTGTGGGTTACTCATACACCTCGACCCGTATAGATTATTATCAGCCGGGACGAAGAAATAATAATATACTCTTGAATTATTATTATTATTATTATTACTATTATATGGGATTGGGCTCATAATATGTAGGTAAAAGGAGATGCCTACGCTCGTATAAATACGATATTATACAGACGCGTTGGAATTGAAAACAAAATCCACTTAACGCGCACGTAGGCGCGTCAACGAACAACGATAGGTGACAATATCCCGTCTATATTATACACAAATAACACACACGAGGGACGAGAACGAGTTTCGTCGTCGAGATTGATGGATGGCGAGGAACTGGTTTTCGTCCGAATGTTGTGTGCGCGTGTATTTTCTCATTTAGTAATGTCTGTAAAATCGTTAATGAGCCGCGCGACTCAGGCGCCGTCTGGACACACCATAACGCAAACACACACACGCACGGTCTTTACTGGAAATTATTACGACAAGCGCGTGATGAGTTAGTCATCAATTTTTTTCGTTTTTTTTTTCTTTTTATTACTCTTTTACAGCAGTGCTCTGGTGCCCGCCATCTATTCAATAATATTGTGACGCAACGTCGTCGGTATGATGAGTATTGTTTCTGATCGATGCGTCCGTCCGGCGTCAGTGTCTCATCGTAGTCGGTACAAATTAAATTTAATTGACACATTGATGGAGTAGCCCCGTACGGCCAATTGATTGATCTCGAATCACTCCCCTCCCTCTATGCCCCGTGCCTGTCGATCGCACGGCCGATGGAGCCCACTGTGTTGCCATCATTGTATTTTAGTAACTTAGGTAATTTTTTTTTCACCCGCACGCTCTATAGGTATAACATGTAATTCCGTATTATGGCATAAGTAAAAGAACACCAAAAATAAATACACATCATAACGAATAATTTAAATTTCTAATCCTTCGTGGCATGACCACGTTCTTCTTATCGGTTTTCAAGAAATATTGACTTCATTCGCTAAATTGTACTATTAAATTTAAAAAATTGCTCATTTATACTTTATTTTAAAATTATTTTTACTTTCCTGCAATGTTTTGAATCTAGTTACCGAATTCGGTCAAGTTCAGTATAAAATTTACGAACAACGCGTTTGATTTTATTATTAAAAAGCTTAATTATTGCCCATAAATACGTGTTTTAGTTTTCTCTCGTTGCTCCCGTTTCACTCCGACGCGGTTTGACCAAAACGGTTCGTCTCAAAAAAGAAACAAGCTGTACGTACACTGCAAGTACATAAAATAATATAGATATTTTATACACGAAACATTAACACGACAAGGTGCGACACGTACAAGGTGCGCGCTATGATATCCGAAATATTTACTCAAGTGTTTGACGTGCGTGTAAGCACACCACTTGTCGGCTGTCGATACAAAGACGTTATAAAGACAAAACGAAAAAAAATGTTTTACGATTAAAACCAAAACACGATAACTGCACAAAATCGGACAAAAAACTGATGTAAAAAAAAAATAAATTTTTAAACATAAATAGAAAATAATATGAAGATTAGTTGAAGAACATATTTGATATACCTATTTAAATTTTTTTCACATTTTAATAATTTTATTAAACCGAAATATTTTCTATATTGTTGTCTACCTATAAAATATGGAAAAAAAATCATAGTAATCTATATGAATTTCCCGATCAGCACATCAAATAAAACTATATCATTTTTTTTTTTTACAATACAATACTGTTGGTACTAAATAGCTTCTAGAAAAAAAAATTAATAGTTTTCATGATAATCAAAAAATAATTTCACCGCAAAGTTATATGCTGAATTCTCAAACAATTTTATATACGATATCATTTTCACCATTTTAGCACCATCGTGGTACCAACAATATTATAAAAAAAAAAAAAGGATATGTTTTTATTTGATTCACTAATCAGGAATTTTGTTTCGATTACCGTGCTTTTTTCCTACTCTGTATATTTAAATTTTCATAATATTTAGATATAAAAGCCATTTTTGTTAAATTTTGATTAGTTTTCCCCAAATTTTGAATAAACTATTGAAAATTTTGAAAAATGATCCCACAAAGTACCTACTTGAGCCAAATTCTGATTCAAAAAGTTTCTGGTCGAAACTTTTGAACCAGTATTACTATGCAAAACCGAATACGCATGAAATAAAAAAAAAAAAAAAAATAGTTTCTTCACTCCACTAAGAATCTAAAACTACATCAATGGGTTTCAATAATATACGAAAATTAACAATATCTTTGAATATACCATTCTCGAGGCAAAGATCATCAGTTTAAATTAAAGGCTACATAATAACATCAAAATAATGACAAAATGTACATAAGATATTACTTAATAATATTCGACATACAGAGAGATACGTGTACGCGAGATATAAATCGAAACGTTGTTTTTCCGTATTGTTTCGCGTAAATGCGGGGGAGGGGGAGGGGGCAACGCAGGTCGATAAAGTGCGAACTTTACGAAACACGTGGGAATGAAAACTGAGCTAATAATATCACACAGAAAGCGGATAAAGTGCGGCAGCAGTAGTAGTAGTAGGCAGTAAGAATAGCGGTACAGTATTTTTCCGGGGAACGCACGTTTTACGGCCATAAGTCAAAGGACTCGCGGCGAATGAGCGAGCGGTGGCGGAGGCGAAGGGGATGACATCAGTCAATCGTCTCGCGAGTTCACCCCGCGCCCGCCCGACCGCCCGTAGCTGTCGATCGTAAGGCACGGGGGCGCGTGAGCTCACGTACGCGCCGCACCGCTCCTATGTCCGTGTAGGGCGGTGGGGCGCGGTTGCACTATATTATATATCCCGCGAACCCAGAAATAATAATATCTCTAGACGCGAGCGGGTGGGACGGGGACGACGAAGGGGGCGCGCGCGCGGACGGTAAGAGTTTTTCATCCCTGTCAGAACTCAGCAGCGTCATATTATCTTTCTCGCTCTCTCGCCGGGCTCGTTTAGATTTATGGTGTTAATATTTATTTTGGATGCGTTGTTTACCGCCGCCGTCACTGCCGCCGCCCGCGGTGGCGGCCCCACGGTCGTCGGTGCAGAAATAGGCCGTAGGTGGCGAGTAGTGGGGAGGTGGAGGGAGGGGAATTTGGCGTGTTGGCAACGAAACAAGTTATCAAAGAGACTCGCGCCTCACCGCCCCGCTAGACGCAAACGTCGTATACGCGGCGACGACCCTGGTAACCGGAGTTATCTATCAAAAGTTCACCGGCGGCGGCGGACGGATTTGATTTGTGAATACGTCATCCCCGCCGCCACCACCCTAACCACGCGTAATCCCACCACCCCTATACGTGATCATCAAAAGGTGAAATCGGCTGTGGCGTTCTTCACTGTATAAGTCCGCTATCGAATTTCAATATTACCCTCGAAACGAGACACCACCATCTCCGCCGACGACGATGACGGTGATTTACACGTGCAGCGTGATCGTGTGGCCTCGCGGGAAATATGCAGCATAATTTTGATTCGATAGCTCTCGTATGTACCTACGTATGTGCCGAATCAAAAATCGTAAACGTTTTGACGGACGCACTGGCGAGCGTGCGCGCTCACACGCGATTTATCGGTCGACTAAAACCGATTTACATCATGACACGGGGGATAGGGCGTGTTTGTGTGTGTGCTGCGGTCACGACTAATTTTTACCCGTAAAAGTGCGGAAGTCATAAATCTGGCAACGCCGCCGCTGTATACTGCACTAAGGGGAGGGGGGAGGGAGGTGACGGCGTAGCGGCGGCGGGGCATTGTGGGAAAGTTCTTTGGTATCAGCGGCAGCGGCGGAGGCGGCGAGGTTACATGCAAATGGGAATACGGTGGTGTGAGGGGGGGGCGGTAAGTGGCGGCAGTAGCGGAGTGGGAGTAGGGCAGAATGGCCGTTTGTACGGTCGGCCGAGTGATATATTGTTGACGTGTGTCAACCGGTGATGTATTGGGCCCGTCACACACGAACACAACGCGAGCGCCGCCCGAGCTCGAGAGTGGCAGGCGGTGGTGGCGGCGGAGGACGGACGACGGACGGACTCACGCACCTCACCTCGCCCGCCACCACGCACACCTTCCACACCCTTTGCCGCTGCCGCCACCGCCGCGCGTACAGTATAAAACTTTGGTCCTTTGCGCAAATCCCCAAAGGGCCCGCCGCCGCCACCACTGCCGCCGAAACCCTCCTCCGGAGAGAGTGAAGGCAGCAGCAGAAAAAAAAAAAGTAGCTAGGTATATATAAATACGCGTGCGGGGTAAAAACAAAGCATTTCTGCACACAGCACATGAACTGTGCAAGCGGGCACAGGACGTGCCGAGACCAATGATTTACGTGTTTGCTACACGTCAACGGATCCCTTACCCACACCCCCACCCCCACCCCATGCATCCGACGTTATCACTGGCGCGCGAAAAGCTTCTTTGAAGGATAAATATTATCTCGACCCACGCCGCTGCCGTCACGTAAGCCGGACGTGTGTCAAACCACAGAAAATCTTTGTAGATCTAATACATGGGTATACCTACGGCCGCGGCAGACTACGTGTTGTTGCGGCTTAATCTAACCGGTTTGTACATTATTATTATAAAAAGTTGACAGTTTCCGTCTTGAATTAAAAAAAAAAAAAAAACAAAATAAAACGACAAACAACAAGTGGAATGAAAAAAACGTACGACGGATCAATCACTATCGTATTTCAAACCCGAGTGCGCGCGCGAAGGTGTAACCGGTTATGACGCGAGGGGGACGACGGGGGAATCCCGAAGCCGTCACGACACAGACGAGAACTCTTATTATAATAATATTATATATTTTAAAATCCGTGCAAACTTATTAGTTTTTAAGTATGTCACATGCACGCACGTGCGTGATTTAAAACGGTCAAATGTGTGCCGTACAGTCCACGAGCAGCGCGAGGTAATAAATACATCCTGTTTTTTTTCCGGATAAAACGGTGTGAGGCGAATTCACAAAAAAAAAAAACGACGCAAACGATTTCCGATTTTAATGTAATATAAATACGCAGAAAAAGACGTGACTCACGAGTTTTCGTCATCGAAACCGGCTATTGACGGTCATGACTTTTTTGCGTTGGCAATTAAGAAAAATTACGAAGCAATGGCGCGTGCGCTTCAGAGTGAAAAAAACAATAGTTTTATGCAGGGACTGGAACCGAACCGAAAAAAACCGGTTTTAGAACCCTAAAAAACCTTTAAAATATTGTGAACCTCAACCTATGTGGAATCGAATTTTCACATATTCAAATAATTTATAAAGAACCGAAACGAGAACCAATAGTTTAAACTATTAAATTTCATGAAAATCATCGATTTTGTTTTTATTCTTAAAAAGAAAAATATCTTACGATTTTCATTTCTACTTGATTTTTATTTCAATAATCTGTATCTATCAGTTAATTTATGTCAGTAAACAATTTCAGTTAGGTGACTGTTAGTTTAGTTTTAGCGTAATTTTGACTTTTTTTTTTAAATTGTAAATTATTAAGATTTCTCAATATGCCTCGATCATCAAAAATCACTTTGATTTTTTATTTTTTATTTTTTAATTTACTTTGATTACAACAAAGTAGACCAAAATAACTTTATGCAAAAATTTCTTGTCCAAAATTAAAGTATGTACTACAACAATTATTTTCACTAGTTTTCGGTGACACAAATGTATAATATACGTCATCAAATTTTAAAAAAGATAAATTAAAAAAAAATATAAATACATTTAGAACCATATAATACCGGTTTTAACCGAAACCCTGACCTTAACCCTTATTTTTTGTACTTTTTAAAAACCAGAATAGAAAAAACTATGTCATTCGACGAACAATTCATTATTTTTTTCAAAGGCCTTCACGAGTCAAAATCACACCGCTTAGTCGACAATCACGTGATAGGACGGCTTCACAGCAGCAGTATCGACGATGGAAGTTATATTATCAGTTGTCCGAGCGCTCGAGTATGTTTACTTTCGTTTACGGACATTAATTATGTAACTAGAGCAATGATAAATAATCGTGGGCGTCGGGATATAACCTTAGCGGCAGCGGCGGCGCTCGTGTGTGTGTGTGTGTGTGTGTGTGTGCGAGTCGGTCGCTGCCACCGAGCACAACAAAGGGACCTGGTCTGCAGGATTAGTTGTCCGACACGATGATGTCTGGAACGTGTCAGCTGATAATGGCACCCATCAATCACTCCCCTCTTCCCGGCGCACACGGTTACGTGCATACCGTGACCGTATTTCAATCACCCAGTGACTCAGACTCATCAATGTCTCCCCTTCGCCCCCCCCAATCCACCCACCACCCGCTTATCGTCCACCGCTGCACCACACCTAACCACTACCGCGGTAATCGATTCCAGTAGACCACTCGGTAAATACACGCCGAGCACGCGCGTGCATGTGTATGTGTGTGTATTGTGCGCCATTAATAACTTTTAGGGTTACACCTTCACATAATCCTTTTTCCCCAACCGAACATGCGATCGCTATTATTTATTTTCTCTAGTCTTTCGCATTAATTTGGAACTTAACGTTTATTAAACTGTCTCGGTGGTATCCTCTCGCCCGACAACAGCGCAGCAGTTCTTCTCTCACACTCGCGTTTTCCGTCTCGAAACCAAACACGGTCTCGTAACACAACAACACAACTTCGCGTTCCTTTAACGCCTCCGTGAGACAGAAGACGACGCGACGCGACACGTCGTATTATAATAAAATCGGAGTTACCCGTTACGGCCAAAACACATAAATCGATCGATTCCTTTTTTCGCCAAATAAAAAAAGCCTACTCTAAGTCAACGAAATTTTAGAAGTAACTGATTTTTAAAAATAAAACAAGGTGACGGTCTTTTGTTTCTTAACAATCACTCAAAAATAATCTGTTATTATTCATAATATCACAAAAACATTTTATTCTCGAGAGAAGTCAGTACACTGTGACAATTATTGTTGAAATATCGACAGATAATTATTATATTGCAAATTATCAATATAAAGGTATTATTTATATATTATTACGGTTATTATCCTATATGCTGTTCGTATGCACATAGATGCGATGAGATGAGAAGACGACACGATTTACTACTACCCCGCGTATGTTTTGAACGCGGATTTGACGTATAACGTTATTTCGCGTTGCCGAAGGAAATGCACAACGCCGGTGGTGGCGGCGGTTATAGTTGTTGTTGATGTTGTTGTTGGAATTAAACTTTTGTTTCGTTTACCGAAAATAATAATAACGACATAAAAGAGGATAACGGGGGGGGGGAGTGAAAGTCAGTGACGGCAGCGAATTTTCAGCCTCAGGGTGCTGCTGCTGCTGCTGTACTTCCGCCCGCCAACGTGATTATTCCACAAAGACTTCAAATCAATTACCCGAGCCCATAACGAGATCCAGTAACGATGTTTTCGCCCCGAACTCTCGGTTCTTGATCAAAGAATACGCTCGCAGGCCTATCGAGAATATAAAGCATACACACTGCCAGTGCCGCACATGTATACGACGATGATGACGAGACCCGCACGCGTGTGTACCTCAAAGTGTACTCATCTCTCTCTATCCCTCCCATTCATATACATATGCCTATTATATTTATTTATATTATGTGTGTATGTGTGTGTGTGTGTGTGTGTGTATAATTCTGAGTACACGGTAAAATGGCCGAGGGAGTAATTTATTTACAAACACGTTTTGCGTATATATTTGTATGTCGTCGGTGCATATGAAACGTCAAAAACCGTTAGTATATAATATCATTCGGCGTGCCGTGTATCTGATTAGTATTTCTGCCAAACTTACGGGCGTTTAAACATCGCGCGCTACTTGATACACCCTCCCCCCACCCCTAATCTCAACAGAGACACACAAGTACAGCTACAATTATTATATTTTGTTTTAATCGTGCGAAACAAACGGAGGTCAACGGGTGACATGTGTGTTCTAACGTGAAATGCAACTGTAATTTACGACGAAAATAATTATTATTATTATTATTAGAGTACGGATTTTGACAAAATTCGTTATTTTCTTCTGTTGGTCTAAAAAAACGAATCTATAAATTCGATTTATGCTACTTAGGATAAAACGCATAAAATGAATTTGGAATTTTGAGTTTTTTTTTTATGTTTTTTGAGTACTCGTTTTGTTTCAAACAAGAAATCTTAGGGGAAATCTGCAATATGTATTCTAAATAAATGAATTTTAGAGGTTATAATATATTTTTATGTTTTATAATGTATTCCAAAAACACGGATCAATCGATTTTATATCGTTATGTTATATTTAATTGATCGACTTATTATTATAACTTAAATAATTATATGGATAGTAGATTGTTATGATAATATTTTGCAAATTTTATTATTTCTTTTTTTAAAACCCTATTTTTAAAACTTTTATGGAAGATTTGTACAGCTTCATTGCTTTTTTTTAAATGTTTTTCTTAAGTTTTTTAGTGCTTCAAATTCCTATATCTACTATATCTCGGGTTTCGACTTCATATTAGTTCATGGTAAGCGTGTGGACCCAAAGAATTAAGACCTACTCAGCGAAATTTTAGAAAATCAAATGAATATTTATTCATATAAAAATATTCATTAGTGGGATTCTGGTGTCATGTAAAATATTTAAATCAAAATGCGTCAGTGCTATTCATTGGTGCAACTAGGATAACAATTTTAGAGGGGATCTAACATGTTTATTTAATTGACTCAGCGCCCCCTTTAAAAAATGTAATTTTCAAAAATCTGGAGGGCTATGAGTAGTTTTAAGAGAACTTAGCCCCCACAATCTTCCCTAATATTGCCTAAGGACAGCCATTAAATAGTAGTATACATAATAATGGAAATGATGATTTTGAAACTGACGAAGTCATAAAAAACCAATCACCTCATGGAATATAACTTTGGATTACAAAACTATTTACTAAAACGTTAACTTTTAGTTTTCGAGCCTTTTTGAAGTTATATTTTGCATTTTTAATTTTTGTAATCCTTATGATTTTACGAGAAAAACATTTAAAATTTAATAACCGTACCATTGAAGTAACTGACGCGAGTAAGTAGCTTAAACACCTCCTCCTCCTCCTCCAAATATATTTTTGTGTATGTGTCTGATACGCAAACACACGCACCACGATGATGATGAACGATTTCTGACCTCGCTATAACACACGTTCGCCACGCAATGACTCGTTCTCCAGACGCAGCCACCTGTATACCATCTCAAACGATATTAAAGAAGAAATCGATGCGTTGCACTTACGACTCATAAACGTAAAAGACTATTATGACACACGTCGGACCAGTGTAATGTTGTCACCGTCAACCGCGAACTCGGGGTGAAACGTATATAGCTGCTGTTGCAATCATGCATTATATACATAAATATGTATTAAAAAAAAGTACACGAAACACAAACCGCTCGAGCATAAAATCAAATGAAACGACTTTGAAACGTGATGTGCAAAGTTTTCATTTTTTTTTCCTTTTTTTATTTTTCCCCGACATGATGATTGATTAACGCTGCCGATGTGCTTCTGTGTCCGATGCTACGTTATATATATTATATGCTTCGACAATTTGAACTATTCATGTGTAGCGGTGAATATTTATGCAAATCAAAAACCCAGAGTGACGCAACACACGACGACTTTGATGTACGGCCAGAAATTTTATTTTAATTTCACCATCGGCCAACATTACGAGTATATACGTCATTTACTGCGGCGGTTTTGTGGTGTCGGGGGAAAAAATACCGGTGACGACGACGCGGTGCGTATTATCTCATCGGGTAATAAAAACTCCAAAAATAAAATCCAAAACGTGTGGTCCAGCTCGTGTGATATTAAATTTAAATCCAGGGACCGCCGCTGCGTCGTCGAGTCGTGCGTGTGATAGAGAGAGGGAGCGAGTGGAAATGATTTATTGCGTTATTAAAGAAATGGGACCGGGATTAATGCATTGCATGATCTAGCGCGTATAGTCTCTCTCTCTCTCTCTCTCTATCTCCGCCGTTCCTCTCCTCCTCTCCCGCCACCGATGCTTTCTCTGTTCTCTCCGTTCACTCACTCACTCGCTCGCGACGTACAACACAAAAGGACGTCTTAACTACTATATAGAACGCTCGATGTAGAAATATGTGTGCAGTCCACGTCGCGTGTGTGTGTGTGTGTGTTACGAAACGTTTCGACGAGTGACTGACACGACGACGACAACGACGACGACAAAACCAATTTCGCACTAACATTGTTTACCGTGGGGCTTCTAATAGAATACGTAATACGATGGAAAAAGGGGCTGATTACGCGACCGGGTTACACACACGAGGAACTTAGAGTGCATTCAAATTTCACCAGGCAGAAAATTAGCCGTAACGTGTACGCGGCGCACACCGCGTGTATACATTATTATTATTATTATTATTATTACTATTATTGTCGTCATCATTATGTAGATATTATTATTATTATTATATTATATTATTGCGTGCGCGTATGTTTGTGTTGTACCACGACGACACACACGCAGAGAAAGAAAAACGCGTACACACAATGGTTGACAATCTGTCAACCGGTGCCTACTACCGCCGCCGCGCCGTTGCCACTACACTACACACTTAATACCTGTTCTGTGCACGTCAAGCTCACGTCAAAAAGCAGTTTAGAAGTATTTAACACACGCACACACAACATAACACAACTGGTTCTATACTCCTCGTTCTCGCGCGCGTACGCACACACACAATTAGACGACAACTCGTTCCCGTAGACAGCCCCGCGGCCTAATAGAGATTTATGAACCGTGAAAACGATCTGGTGGACTATTTCAAAACGCCCTCGAAAACGCGGAACGGAGAGAGAGACAGCGACAAATGCCACCCGAGGGGTCACATTTTTTTTTTTTTTTTTTTGCCCCGGTCGTCTTTTCTTTTCACACACAAGTAGTACACGATGTACGACGCGTTTTTTTATTTCCTATGACGAAATTCTCGCGAAACAAAAATTTCTTCCCCCCCCCACTAGCGATTTCCGACAGTCGTCGCGCGTTTTATTATCATAGAGGACCAGGAGGTGGTAATTGATAACGCAACCGGAAAAGCACAAAAGCGTAATACGCGCGATTTCGACGGTATGCCGACAAACACAATAGTAGTTTGGGAATAAAAAATAAAAACGCGCGTTAAATTCGTTGAATATTTTGACAGCGATATTGCGCGCTCGACACATACGCAGCAGCATTGTTTTCGTGTGCATTCGAAACACGTCTGCCGCCGCCGCCACCGTAGATGCGCCTCCGTCCGTTCGCTTTTAGCATCACGTGTGCGAGTGTGTGTGTGTGTGTATGTATAATAACGTATATCTATGTATACGACATACACACACACACACGCACTCGCCATAACACTACAACGAGTATTTGTGTGGTGCGTGCGAGTGTCGTATAAAAAGACGCCAGCGGCGGCCGGACCAATAAATCCATCAGTCGCTAGTAGTACACAACAGATAAACTCTTCAGCGTCGTCGTCGTCGTGCCATGCATCAATGTGTCACGTAATTCCCCCCCTCCACCATCCTACCCATTTCACGCACGGCGCATTCGACCTCTTTCAGTGGTATTCAAATTCGTCGACACTCGAATGACGACGACGACGATGACGTTACGGACGGCAGTGTTTCTTTAGCGTCCGGTTACCAACGTGTTTTGATTCAAAACGAAAACCCGCATTTCAATACGCTCATTTCTCCAGAAATTATTATATAAACTTGGAAATTCGAGCGATATACATATATATATAACGATTGAGAATTTGTTTGTGACGTTAATTTTCGTTAATTATTAGTTTCCTTTTTTGTCAACAGCATCTTTCTTTTCTGCAGGTTATTTTTCTTACTTTTTGACACGAGGCGATTGCTTTTTACTATTTTTCCCTCTGTGGCGCCGAATGTGTTGAATGAACTCGGATCTTCTCGTTTTGAAGATCATCAGAAACACTACTAAGAAGGAACAGATTCCTGGATAGAGTCTTTTTTGTAGGAACGAAACTCGAAACCCTTTCAAAATAGAGGAAAGAGAAAAATGAACGAATTGTAATTTTTGAGGAACATTAACAAAAATCACAATTCCTTTAAATTTTCAAAATTTATTTTGATGCAGATTTTCGTAGACGATTAAAATAAAACGATTGACTATAAATTTAATACAGTCCTAACTCCTAATTATAACCTAAACCTTAATCGGTTCGTACTTAATGGCCTATTAAAAGATCAGTGATTTGAATTTGAATTTACTCCACCCCCTACTACATTGTCCTCGTCAAAAAGACGCACGTCACACAAAAGCTCCTCTATTCTGACGACAAAATACAATTATTATTATTATTATCTAAATGGCGAAACCACTGACAAGTTGTCATAATATCATCGTGTCGTCGTTTTGGCCGATAAGCGTTGGGCGAGCGCGCGCGTGCGCGTTCCAGTGTCGATGACTCGTGGTCGTCGGGCAAGCGTCTAAAATTAAAACTCACGAGCGGAGATCCTTATTCTCCTCCGCCGCACCCGCACTGACACCGCAGATACACTGCACACACACAATACACACTCACAAACACGAGCGACTTAAGAAGAATCCGTCACGATGAATAATTGTGTAATCCGTGACGACCATTCCGGGTACACGAACGCCACATTAAGAATTCCCGCAGTGTTCTGCAGGAATACCTTCGTGTCCTTCTTCTTTTGGGGTTTTTCAATTTTTTCGCCTGCGGCTACTGTCCTGCACCCGACGTCGTCGTCGCCACCACCCCGGTCCGTCAGCCGTAAATCATGATTTCGTACACTCACACACAACAATGCGTACACGTACAGGATGTGCCACCACCACTACCCCCACCACCACCACCACCACCACCACGTCCGACTGCGCGACACCCGGGAGTCAACGCTGTAGGTAAATCGTCACAAATCGATATCGTGTCGTTCCGGGACGACACTATAAGGAATTCGGACGGACAGAAGAAACATTCGGAACAATCGATATTTTTTCTAGTTTTTTTTTCTTAGATTTTTTTTTTTCCATAGGTTTCTCTTTTCTAATCCTGCGGGTATTTATTATTTTTTTCATCCAATATTTTATGGCAATCGCAGTTATCGAGCGTAATACAAAAATGATGACGACGCCTGGTGCGTGCACGCAGTGTTTGTTGTATCGACAAAAAGTAAAGAAATCCAAACGCTTATTACACACGCGGACAGAACCGTTCGGCCGACACTAAAATCGTATAATATAAGACAAGCAAACTGTGGCTGGGCGGCGGCGGCGGCGGCGGTAACTCAATACAAAATTTAAATTTCATAGGTCAAATACGCGCACGGCGAAGACGTGACGAGGAGTGACAGGCGACGTCTCAAAAGTTTTCCACATGAAACGTTTGTAACGGATTTAATTTCAAACCGAAAAAAAAATACACGTACACATCATATTATCTGTGTATAATAATAATAATAATATAAGAACTAAGCCGTCCTGAGCACACCAGTCTCGTCACTATCGGATGGAGAAACATGTCACACTCCAGGACGACGACGATGACGATGACGATGACACACGTGAGGAAACAGGTTTTATCGCCTCATAATAACCGCAACAGGTATATTATATTATTCAAAAATAATCGACAAAAACCTATAAGAATTACACACGAATACACACACTTGTTACAGTATGATCTATCACTGCGTGGAGAAAGAGTAAACCGACATAATAAAAATCCATCCATCCGGAGTAATTACGTGAAAAAACCGATGAAACCCAGCACCACCCAGCACCAGTAGGGTTTGAAGCCGGAAAAAACTTTCCCTGGGTTGTGATACGTATAGATACGTGTTGACTCTTTTTTTTTTTTTTTATATAGCTTCAGGTGATTTCGTTATACGGACGGTCAAGGGTTGGACGGCGGAGGGAAAAAGGTCAGAGGGAGGAAACGAGGGCAAAGTGTGCGAGGGGGGGATGAACGACGTGAGGGAGGGCACGGATACGGAGCCGTGTATGTGTGTGTGTGTGTGTGTTTGTGTGTAGTAAGAGAGAGCAGATCGAACGGAATTAGATTGAAAATCGCACGCGAGTGTTGGCCCCGTTGTTATTTATTTCTCTTGAGGGGCATCCATCCATGTCTATCACTTGGCAGTAGCCGTGCGAAATGTCTGTTTATGTGGGCCCCATGTGAAGTCCTTTGGGTATTGATGCCGCTCGTATACTTGCACAGCACAGCAGCAGCAGCAGCAACAGTATAGTGTTAGTAGCGGCGGCAGTGGCGTGGAGAATATCCTTTGCCCAGAGGCCGAATGAAAAATATATAAAAACGCGTTACGTTTGTTTTTATTACTTTCCTATATGTGCGGAGCGGTATTCATTCAGGACTACACACTTCTCCTTCTTCGACCTCTCCATTTCAAACGAATTTTCGCATTGACTTTTTAAAATCCCGTTTGAGCAGAAATTGTTATTTATTTTTCAGAACGCTTCGCTATATACACTGCTGCACACACACACACACACACACACACGTATATATTTTTATGTGTATTATATAATATGTGATCTTTTCAGCAGTTTTTTTTTTTCATACAAAATGGAAAGACCCACCGTAGTTATTTCGCCCGAATATATATATAACACATTATTATATGTGTTCATAATAATAATAATAAAACATACAAATACACTAGATCCTATTCACCGATAATATAATTCGTATAACATACCCAACAAGTAGGTAAAAAGAGAAAACCGTTAAAACATATTGAATCATCCTGTATTTTTTTTTTTTTTTTGTCCCTTGACGTATATCCGCATTTTATTATTAACGTTGGAGACCACCAAAGAATATCGAAAACTATCAATCTTTAAACGTATGTATATGTATAGGCGATAATATGATTGGTTGACGATGTGGTGTGGTGCAGTATAGACATACGTCTACAAAACGCACACGAACAAATAATAGAGCAAAAACATAACGGTATGTGCCTCGATGATGTTGGAGAAGACGATCTAATAAATCACCCGGCCGCCGTAGCCGCACGTAGTTTTATTGTCCTTTTATGTTTTTCCAAAACCTTAATGTGACCATCATCATCGTCGTCATCGGCGTCTGCAGGTCGCCCGGCGAAAATCGGGACCCCGAAGACGAATAAAAACGTGTATTTTTTTTTTCCAAGTCCATTAATTTCAAACGCACAGAGACGCAGCAATGCAGGTAATGGTGAAACACGCGGTCGCGCCACCTCGATAAAGGTGAAGTATATAAAATGTTTTATTTTTCGAAAAAAAAAAAAAAAAATTAATTAATAGGCAAATTCGTTTTGTTACGACGAAAACCAGTTTGATTTCTGTCTGGAAATTTTCGACAGATTCTCGAAATTTGTGCCAGGTAAAAACGAAAAGGACGACGACGTGTACAGCCATTGTTCTAAACATACATCAATTCCCCCAGCACCGAGGAAAACCAGGTTGGTGGTGGCAGCTGATGTCACGCTCGCGACTCTTCGGACACACGAAACAATATAATACCTAATAATATTAAAATAAAAAAACGTAAGAAAACCAACACACACACACACACACACAGTAATACAAAGGTGGTCTGCGACGAATACAAAAAAAAAAAAAAAAAAAAAACAGATCTATACAACAGGTCTGAATAATATATAAATAAATCGTGTAAACGTAAAAAAAATAATATGTTGTATTTAAAACAAACACCGCGCGACCTCTAAACGCATATAAGCGCACATAAATTAACCACAAGCATACTACCTATTATTATTATTATTATTATTATTATTAATATTATATTGTTTTAAGAGTCTATGGAAAATCATAAAACTACTACTACTGCAACCACCACCAGCAGTATTAATATATTATAAATATAATTGACGAAAACGAGGGTAAAATTAATATGACAGGTGCGCCGGCCACATACCTACATCATAATAGGCGCGGAAAGGGAGGGGGGATAATTGTGCAAACGATTAAGCTGTATAGTGAAACATACATATAATTATATATATACATATGTATGAACACATGCGTATTGTACGTAAAATAATATTATTTGACACCAAAAAATTGTGTATTGGAAATGTCTGCGCGGCGTCAACGACGACTACGATAATATTTTACTATAAAGTGATTTATATTTCACCTAGAGCATAGTCTACGTTATCGTGTATACAGCGCGTGCACATCGCACAACGTCGACGGTAAGTTCCAACATAAAAAACAATAACCGTTTCGTCGCATAGAAATATCAAATATTTATCATTTTTTAAAATATCACGCGGCAAAACCACATTTTTTGTTTTATACACTGTTAAGGAAGGCGCCCATAATTAGCATCCTGAATTTTAACACGCCAAGCACTTCCAAATATAAATTAAACTTTTAATAAATATAATAAATTTTTGTTTTGCATTAAATGCTATATAGCTCCTCGCGGATCCTTTTCCTCTGAAAAATTCGTTTGGTGCTTAAGCCCCGCTAATAATTTTTTGGGATATTTGAGCCCATGATTATAAATATAAACAGATTATTTGCCATTGTTCTATTTACAAACATTTATATAATTATTTTACTGTATTTTCTTTGCCCTATAAGGCGTTATTACTTATTCATTTTTATGAAATAACTGAAATACTATCATACATATCTAAAATGCTCAGGATATGTATGGCGACCTGTAGCGAAAAAATCAAAACCTGTTGGACGAATGTACAGTTCAAATTTGAAATCATTTAATCTCATTCACTTAATATATTACAGTGTTTTTCAATTTAATACGATACAATAGCGATAATGTGATATGATAACGCATCTCCTCTAAAACATATTAATATCAAAAAATCGAATAAGCGATTGAACACGTGTCAAGGGTGAAAAATCAAAGGTTCCATCAATTATTGAGGTATTATAATAATAGTTACGCGTATTATATATCGTTTCGATCATAAAAAAAAAATTCCAATTTTTCGTAATAACAGTCCTAATATTATTTTATTATTATACTTAATTACCCCTCTCCGTACATATACAATGGGGTCAAAATCAAAATAGAGATACTTTTATAGGTACATAAAATATAATAACACATATTGACGATACAGGCCGCGTACTCGGCGGCAAGAAACTCATGACACGATAGGTTATAATAATAATAATAATAATAATAATATCGTCGTCGTCGTCGTCGTCATCGTTTTTTGTATTACGTGTAACATAAACTAGATAGCGTATAAACTGAATTACAATTACGGCGGCGGCGGCGGCGGCGGTCATGGGGGCGCCATGGTCTATTATTTAAAGCAATAAAAATCGAACCAATAAGTATAAGGTTGAATTATTTTTTTTTCCTTTCCCGATGACGCGTATATAAACGTCATAAAGCTAGGCGGCTAAAAAAACACGAGGCGGGAGGAAAACAGAGTACAATATAAGTACACACAATATCCTATATATGTTATATAAAGATAGCTGTGGTAATAATAATAACCGAGAACACATTATACGACGTCGCGTACCGCATAGGCATCATACAAGTAGAAATCGACTATAATACATATTATAAATAAAAAAAAAAAAAATATATATATATATAAATATAGGAGCAAGCGCCGTCGCAACGATCGACTCGGCCGTATAACGGTGAACCTATCATCATTTTTTGGAAACGATCGGAAAAAAAATACACGTTTCATCACAGCAGTGTGCTCAGGTACCGCGCGTATAAGTATACGTATAAAATATATATAATAGACCTGGGCGAAGTTTATGCCGGACGATAAGGCCTGAGAATAGTGTAATACGCGTTGAACCGAGTCTCCTAAAAAATGTATTAACGGAAATCCCATTTTGCCCGGATAAAAAGCGCCGGAACATCCCCCGAAGAAACGAGGGTCGATCGTTTAATCACGCATGGAGATAAAATATTTTATTAACATAATATTTTAAAAAACATTATAGCAAATCAAAACACCAGTTACTAGTATATTTTTGTGTGTTGCGAGGGAGAGAAGTTCTTACACACATAAGAAACAGTTTTTGGATAAAATATTTGCGTACGAGAAATAGTTTACATAATAACTCAAAGTAACTAATTATTGTTTGCTTCCTTTATTAATATACTTTTTAGATACTGAGAGAGACGGAGAAGTTAGTTTTTTTTCTGTAAACAGTTTTTCGTACAGAAATACTTGTCCAAAAGTCTCGACCAGCGACTTTTTGAATTATATCTCTAAATGGTATTTCAAAGAGATCATTTTTTGAAATTCTCGATTATTTTTACAAAATTTGGGGAAACTATGCAAAATTTGCCAAAAAGACTCGAAAACTATCTCTTTTAAACCAGAATACCGAGGTAACTTATAAAATTCCGGGTTTTCAAGGATTTTCAGGACTTGCATGAGCCCTACAATATTTTGTCGTTAATGAATGAAAATTTCGAGTTTCTAGTAGTCTCAATTAAATATGACAACAATCGAATTTTTTATGGTAAAATTACAGCAAGTTATATATGAAATAAAGTTTCAAACGTGCCATCTGATTTAACCAAACCTAACTTAACACTTATCGTCAATATACATATAGTGTTTACAGTACAAGCGATGATTTACAACGCAGGTCGTGTCATTACATACGAGTTAACTCAAGAGCTGTACTATACGTTAGAAGCGTCTCAAAAAAAATTTACTATACATCAGCCACGTTTCAAAAAAAAACCGACCGAAGGAAACGCAAAAAAAAAAAAAAAAAGAGAAAAAATTACACATACCTACATTGAAATATAGACACGTTGCACGTGCTTAACACGACGCACATCCTATATACCGCATTATATAATAGGTAATATATTAATAATAAATCATCGTGACATTTTTTTTGGACATAATATAATTTCAAACGGTCATCATCAATGCCATTGCGCCGCACGAGGACAGAGTAAACGTACGTATACGATGACGAGACGACAAACGACACAAGAACCGGAGACGGACAGTTGTAAAAACGGAAAAAGATATTATTATACACGCGGCGCGCGCAACGTTTGAGGGGAATGATGGGAGAGGCGTCCATTGTCTAAAGACAATATATAAAATATACAGAGATCTGGTGCGATCTACTAGGATATCATAAATATAAAGATGTGCGTGTACGTGTGTGTGTCGCCAGGATAACATCTGTCTCCTATATATCGGAGAGTGACGGAGAGAGAGAGAAAGAGACAAACACATTCAATGCTCACGACGACGACACGGTATTTTAAAAGCCTATATATCCACCCCATGCCAACATTTTCATTACCGGTATAATATTATTGTCTGTACACGTATCCGAGCACGTATCCGAGCACCACGTACGACGCCGCCGGTATTGTGCGTTAGCTATAGATTGACAAGAGTGTTTTTTTTTTTATTTTTTTGTCAAAGTCCCGTTTAGTCTATATAGGTATAGAGAGAGGTACCCCCACGACATAAATGGTTTTTATTGTTTAGCTAGGCAAACATCGGCAGCGGCGGCGGCAAGACAAATATTTCACCAATGTAATAATAATAATATTGTAAGGTGACAAGGAGACACCTTTGCTAAGGATATATTATAAAATAATTACACAAAAATCATTAAATATACATATATAGACGAATAAAATGTATAATAATATAATAAAATATAAATAATATGAACGAGAGACAGGCTTTTGTAATTAAATATAATCGTAATAAAACATAATATTATTAACGACTATTTTAACTACTCCGTTAACTTCACACAAAACGCTAATCGTCCAACAAAGACGATTAAAACCGATTAGGTTTTATGGAAAGAAGTGTCGATTTCACTTTCCTATACACTGTTTTGGTCTAATTTTGAAATAAATTAAGCTAAAATTAGCCGTATAAATTTAAGTTTCGAAAAAAGAGTTACGACAACTCCAAATGAATTTTATAAATCAAAACTCAATACAAACAACTGATTTCCATAAACTATATACTTGAAATATTAGAATTTCAAAGCTTCTTTATAAATAAACTTCACTATTAATGAACTCTCGATAAGCTTTTATTGTAACAGAGAATGAGAGAGAGAGAGAGAGAGAGAGCTCTAACGGTAGAACCATCTTGTTTGTTAAAATATTTGGCCACGAGTTGGTCGAGTTCGAGTTACGACATAACGATGATAACGTTATAAAATAATATGTAGAAAGAGAAAACGTGTTGGTCTAATTAATTCGACCGTTCTTTAATTGGAACGGATTATTTACATTTACCCAACCTATAATAATTTAACTGCGCTGCATCAACGAGGATACGTCAGAGGCACCGTCAACGAAGTATAAAGGTATCTTTATAATAATATTATTATGTTACAATATTTTATACAAACAAGGTGTCGATACTTTAATACACTACACGGGTATGTATATACTATATGTATAACGGAAAACAATTATTTTTTTGTACAACAATAATAATATGTAATTGTATTCGTGTTTGAGAGTGAGAGTGATTATCACGCGAGCGCGCTAGTAAAACTTTCGACGACGACAATGCGCGTAGTTTGATTCACACCGAGTAGGGGGATGGTAGTGGTTAAGGGGAAATAGTGTGTAAAAGAGAAGTGGATGACGGGGATATCACACGCACGTTCAACTGAAAAAATAACTATAGTATGCGTGTGTGTGTGTGTGTGTGTGTGTGTGTGTGTGACATTGTATCCCTAAGTTATATATTATTTCCTTTTTTTTTCTCCGTCTCTCCCTCTCTCTTTCTCTGTCTATCTTTCTCTCTCTACTTCTTCTTCTTCTTTTGACACCTGTATAAATGATGGAGGTCGGAGAGACGTACGGAGGACGTATTCGCAATATTTGTGTTGATGATAAAATAAACAAAGCGACATTCAGGTATGGTGTGGTGTGCGTGTGTATGAAGAAGGAAAAAAACACACGTAAGGCCCATATTTTTTGTCATCCTTTGCAACGGGTCTTTTTATGTGGAAACGAATGATTTATAGAAGTCACTCGAGAATTGATGCGAGCAAACATAAGGAGGCGACAACGACAACGACGACGACGACGAAATATTATATATATGAAAAATAAAAAAAAAACATTACTTCCAAACGGTTTCCAAAGCCGGTGATAATAATAATTTTAGCTCGGTCGACAGTGTGCAATAAATATATATACGTATTTATACAGAAATATATATGTATACATATACACCGAGCGGTAAGAATGTATTATAATATATGACGAATAATGTAAAAAAAAAAAAACAAAACTCGAATCCTACGGCCGCCAGTTAATTTAAAAAAAAAACGTGATTGACAACGGTGAGACTGCGGCAACGGTCGCCCGAAAATCGTAATAAATTAATACACAGTGTATAATATTTTATTACGATCGTTGTCCGCCGCCATATAAACTCATATTTATTTATTTCTCTTGGTCTCGATGTAGGCTGTATACTAGCGTTATGTGTTCATTATTTTTTTTATCTTTCACAACCGGTCTCCGCGCGCGAGAAATTAGGCCAATGTATATAAATGTATATATTATATTATTATGATTATTATCACTGACGCGTTTTTGGAATGTTATAAAAACGTATAATGTATATAAATTTTTATATTAATTATGTATAATATATAACATGTGTACACACAGTACAAGCGATAGATTAAAGTACATTTATTAAAAAAAAAAAAAAAACCTAACCTCGTTCTTTCAGTGACACGAGAATGGTGGTTCTAAACGGCCACTGACGAGCTGTCATAATACATAATATTATAATAATTTTGAGTTTTTCTTCTTTTTTTTATTATTATTAACCGAATTTGGTGCGGCTTGTAGCTCGCTCAGGCTTAGAGGAGGAAAACGTGAAACACCGGTGTGTATGTGTGTACACAGTCGAAGCGCCGCCAAGGGTAGGAAAGGACCCGCAGGACTGGAGGAACATTAACTGAAAATCCCTACGGAATCCACCACTCTTTGCACCCCTCCCCCTATACACGCTCTTGATCGTTTTCGCCACTAAGTACACTCGTGTATACAATCTTACAATAACAATAATAATTATTATCGTGTAAATCAGAAGTTTTATCAATGAATGGTCAAGTCTTATCATACACCCTGTGCAATATTTGATCTTCGCCAACATCGTTTCGCTGCACATTAATTAATTAATGTATTATTGAATACTTTATTAATAACCGAAGCGTTCGTATATGCTCGTCACACGGATCAAACGCGCGCACGAGACGAAATGGTTTTTTTATTTTTTCAAGTTTTTCGCGCGTCGATTTTCAATCGCACACGACAAAATTATGTGTGTGGCAGAGTAAACATTCAACAGATGTCGTATATGTGGGAACGACGACGGAGTAGTATTATATTATTATTATTTATATACATATACAGGGTGATTCATTAAGCATGCTTACCCCCCTTTTTTTGTCCGTAAAATGGAAAATTTTAAAATTTTCTTTTCGAATGTCAACTATAAAAACTATGTATTCCATAAATTTTTTTTTCATGTCATCCTAAGGATGTTCTGTAGTGAAACAAACTTTTTTTCAAACGACAACCCCCCCCCCCACAATTTAAACTATGAAATTTTATTCAGGTAATTTTTTTGTGAATTTTTTTTCTCGAAAGAATAGTTTATATTTTACAATATTGTGAATTAATTAGCTGTAATTATTACTTAAATTTAAAAAATTCAACAAACTATTCGTACAAATTTTGATTTGAATACATTAAAATGAATAAGAAAATAACTTCAATTAAATTCCGTAAGTAGTTCAAATGGGAGGAAGGAGAACATGGCTTTTATAGTTACTTGAACATTTCAAAGAGAAAAATCCAAAATGCTTAATAGAATCAAATTCACAAAATAGATACTTTAAATTTTTTCTAAGACTGTAGTAAAAAATTTCAAATTTTAAAATTGGATCCTAGAAAAAAAAGAAAATGTAAACATTATTGCAGTAAGGCAATTCTGTAGTAGTGATTTTACAAAAAATCATGTATAGTAACAATTTTAAAATATTAAAATTATTAATAGAACAAAAGCTACTGCATTTGTCAAATCATACTGGAACACCCTGTATGTACAAAATATATTAGAATATTATGCACGCCGCCCGGATACGAATCCGAAATGATTGATGTGTAAAACGAGTACTAACAAAGATAATAATATAAATCTACACTATTACTCGATCTGCTGTGTACGGCGGTCGAGCGAATGAATTATTTTACAAGTGTTGGAGTGTTATAAATACGCGTGCAGCACTATCAATTATTTATAACATATTAAAATAGTGTGTCAGCGGATCAACTGAGGACCGCAGTACGGGGCGAGGGGGCGCCTGAATTTGGGGGGCCTCTGCTTTTCAAAGCACCGCAGAATACCTCTAAATTACAATCAAATGATTTGTAATAATAAAATTGCTAGACTTCCCAAGTGTGTTTAATAAATTTATTTTTACCAAAATTTTAATACGATTCTTGCACTCAGAACGTTCGCGATTATTCTGCAGAAATCATACTATTCGAATACTTAAATAATTTATAACAGTATTGTTTGTGAAAATAAAACGAGCGTATCAAAGTATATTAAGTTGACCTACTTATTGTTACGTATAATTATTGCGCTTTACTATATGAGCAAATAGTGTCCCGAGCGTATTTTTAAATCAGGTTACCCGCGGAGCAGCAACAGCGGAACGCTCGTTCTCGAAACTAAAAGTAATCAAAAACTATTCAAAAACCACTGTGTGGTACAATCAGATTTAAGTGCGCTTTGACATTGATTAGTGAAAATGTCAGCGAATACCCAGAATACCCAGTTTGGAAAAAAAAAAAAAAATCACTGGCTGAAGAGTTTGATCGGGAAAAAAAACCAAAAATAGGTATAAGTTTAAATTTATAACAGTATTAGAATTATGGCCACTCTCAAAATGAAATCTTAAAGCCGCCACTGATTACAGATGAAACCTTTACCCTCATCATAATAAAATTACTATTATTATCGCTAGCTGTTGGTGACGAAACAAAAGGAGTTGTTTTCGACGTCCTATATAAAGTCCCCTTGAACCGCGCATTTATGGAAATTCCATTCGTCATTCATTGAAAAAAAAAAAAAAAATCTCAATTTATTATAATATGTGCTTATTAACCGTACTCAGAATTTTATGAAATAATTTATATCAGGTCAAACAACTGTAATTAAATATATTGCAATAAAACAGGAAACGGGAAACGCCATACTCAAATATATAAGACGTAATATCGTTTAAAAAGTCTTAGGAAATTAATTCATTATCGACTACGCAGATTGTCTAGGATATATATATATATAATGCTTTTAACATTACCAAATTTAAATTTTTTTAAATTAACATCTTATCAAGGTGAAAGACCATTTTTTTAAGACTCAAAATATACCTCTAATATTCAAGTTATTACAAATGCAGTAACAGAATGAAAAACTCGAGGCAATTTTAATTCCTAACTTTTCAATTTAAATTATTGTTTCTAAAGTTAGTATTGTTATGGAATGCAGCAAGTATCAACTAAACGATTATTCATAACAAAAAAAAAAAAAAAGCCGGACATACTTCGCACGATGGGTGTACTTCGCACGACGGATGGTATTCTCTTGACGGGCGTATTAAATTTTGAAGAAACGATAAATCATTTCTTCAGTAAAACGATTCTGAACGAAGGAAGTTAATAATAAAAACAAAAAAATTTCAAAAACTGTCCAAAATTTTTTTTCACATTTTCAAAATTTTCTTGCGCCAAAATCTTTTTGATAGGATTTTCTATCTATGTTTAAATTTTCATAAAATTCGGATCAAAAAATGATGGTTTCCGAGTCGTTTTTGTCAAATTTTGGGTAGTTT